>JAODJS010000013.1:19968314-19984773 GCA_027576325.1 Sciades assimilis | reverse complement strand
CCACCCTTCCACTTCCCCCAGACTCCCCTCTCAAAGGCCTCACATGCAGTGCTGGGCACCTTTGGTTTGGCCAAAGAGGTGAGGCTGTGTTTTGCCCTGTTGGGTTGCGGTTGGGTTTGGAGATTTGTGTGTGGGATCTCTCCTACCTTGCCCACTATTGGGTTCCTCCCTTACCTTCTTCTTGAGCTTTTTTTTTTTATAATGGCTGGTCTGTCTGTCAGTCTGTTTGTGGTGGGACACTTTTCACTCTCAGTGGTGGACTTTGTTTCTGTCTGGTCTGGGGGTGCAGCACTTGGCTTTCCTCATTCAGATCCATGCTCTGAGCTTCTCATACAATTGGCTCACAATTTTAATGCATTATTGTATAGCTACATGTCAACTTTAAATATCAACTGATGTGATGGGATATATTTTGTAATCAGAAATTGTGTTATTATTGCTGATTTATTTTAGGTGGTGGTGGGTTTCTTTGGTTTTTTTGTTTGGTTGGTTTTTTTTGTTTTGTTTTTTTAAACTAACCAAAAACTCAATACGGCATTCCCTTTATAATGTTCTTGAAAACACCTGCTAATTATATGATTAAACATTTTATCCAGTATTAAATATATATATATATATATATATATATATATATATAAAATGAAACTACAACTTTGAGCCGTACAAGAGCCGTATTTATTTTGGAAGTCCTGGATTATTTTAAAAGACTGAATACTGCTTATTCCTTTACATTCATAATACTGGAGTCTATCCTACTGCTGTGAAATGGGAACATTTTTGTGATTTATTTATGGACTTTAAAGAATATTTGACCCTTTTCTGTCTCTCTCTGAGTCTCGGCAAATTTTACAGAATAAAAGCAACATGCATTTGCATGCACTTTTCCTACATCATACTCAGTCTTAATCTTAGCAAGTGGTATTGCAGACACAGCAATTTTACAATGAAAACCTGTAATCTTCTATGTAACTGTGGCAGTCTTTATGAATCATCTCTCTGCCTGTGTTTGTCTTGTTTCATTTTGTTTCTCATGTTATATGGCCAGGCCTTATGCTTCGTTCCTTCTTTGTATGGTGGCCATGCGTTGTTTTTGTGTACCCCGACTGTGTTTGGGGCTGCCGTTGCCCTGTGGCCCAGGCTCTGGAGTATGTGGCACTCTCACCAGTGCGCTTGGCCTCTGCCCAGTCCCTAATGGGATTAAAGGAGGGAGAAAGAAAGATGGTGAGACAGGGGGAGAGGGGCAGGCGATTGTGGGGGATGAGTGAAGCAGGGCATTGGCTGCGCTCGTCTGGGGGAACCAGGCGCTTGGCAGACTTACTCGGGCAGCTGGAGGGACTGTTGGGATGGGCACAGGGAGGCTGGCACGCCATGAGATGAGGGCGAGAGTTCATCCCAGTCATAGCAATCAAGATGAAGGGAGACCCACCATTAGAGTAAAGAAAGGAATACCATGGTTTAATTTCCACTTCCCTGAAAGAGTGTTTTCCAAGCTATGTTACTCCTTAACATGGAAAAATGCTACAAGATTACAAATTATAAATAGTCTCTGAAGGTGTAGAAATTTCAGTGTCAGCTGCTGTAAAACTACTGAACTTTCAGCTGTTAGATGAACCATTGGTACCTATGATTCTGAAATTGGTGTATGCAAGTCTGAGTGTGTGTATGCATATCACTACATTAGGGCACAGTTGTCATCTGTGTGTCAATTTGTATCACATGTCACTCGTGCATTTGTGGAATCAGAGAGCTTTCCACATTTATTATTTCAATTATTAAATAAGTTCCTATTTACCTAACACTAATTCTCTATCTCTGTCTCTCTCTTTCTGTGTGTCGATCGTCAGGGAGTCCCCGTGCCTCAGCCTCATCTCTGCACTTTCCCTCTCCCTCCATCATCCAGCAGTCAAGCCCTTACTTCACTCACCCCACCATCCGCTACCACCACCACCCAGGGCAGGACCCACTCAAAGAGTTTGTGCAGTTTGTGTGTGCTGATGGACCGGGCCAAGCTGGAGGTCAGGTAAGACGCCCACAAAGCAACCGCATGCAAATGAGTTTGTCAAATATATAGATAATATGACATATTGGGTATTTTTTTTATTACAGATCAATTTGCATTGAATCTTCAGTTGAAATAAAAATTTTCCCCCTGTGGTTTAACTCACAGTTAGATTAATGATTAAATGAAGCTTGAAAGTAAAATAATGCTGTAATTATTAATTTTACTGGACAGGGGGTGCTGTTAGTGGGACCAAAAAGTATATATATATATATATATATATATATATAGCCAGTTTAATGTATTAACACCTAGTGAAATTTACAAACTCAATGAAAATTATTAATTTGAGTTATTGAAAAGACCTATTTTCCTGATTTTAGATGGATCCTGATTTAAATGGTTAAATAAATGTGGTCTGTTATTGAGTAATTCATTTTTTGGCCCTTTTTTTCTTTTGTCAGAATAGTGGGGAAAAAAAAACATTTTTTTAATGAGCCTACTAGTTCTCAAAGTTGATCACCACCAGTATGTTTTCTTCCTATTAAACACATCAGTTTGTCTTAGAAATTGAAATAGAAATCAGTTTGCATTGCACTTCCTTACTTTATCCCTTTTTAAAACGTAATCTTCATACTTCGTACATCACTGTTTATGCTTTATGAATGCTTTATAAAAGACAAGCCCAGTCTTTTAATAACACTGCGAGAGCTTGTGGACAATCTTTTCTTCTCATGGGTTTTTGTCTAGTGTTCAAACTAAGATTAAAAGGCAAGCCTTTAAGCCTCACTATCTTCTTGTGTACCATGTGCTCTTATCAATGCTTTGTACATTTCTTTCTTAGTTTTTTCAATAAATCCTCATCTGCACCTCAGTCAGCAGCAGACTCCATATAATTCATTCCAACATTTATTCCTCCTTCTGTTCTGCTTTTTCCATTTGCTTTGATGTTGTGTAGTTAGTATTTTCTCTCTTGCCTGTTTGAGTTGATTTCATTATTATGGATCTCATCCTCCTTGTGCCCCTGTGTTTTGTGTTGAAAAGCCCTCCATCTCGGTCGCTCCTTCACTGCTCCAGTGTCCGTGCCTGTGGTGAATCTATGATTTAGACACACAGACATACACAAACATAAAAGCCTCCATACTCAAAGTCGATGCACATTCACCATCCTTTTGGTTGTTTCCCCCTTTTCAACACCTCACCACCTTCAGCCACGCCTATCCCACATCTTTGTTTGGAAAGAACCAGCGTTTTCTTGCCGTTTGGTCTTTGGTCTTGTCGTCTTATGGGGTGTCGGATAGCATCCACACTCCTCACCCTGTGTGTGTTGTCTGCAGCCGAACGGGAGCGGCCAGAGCAAAATGCCCGGCTCCTTCTTGCTGCCTCCGCCACCCCCTGTGGCGCGTCCAGTGCCCCTCCCCATGCCCGACTCTAAACCCAGCAGCATGCCCCTTGATGGCGGACTCACCTCACCCACATCTCCGTGTAAGTGATCCCCTCCCCGCCATTCTCAATAAACCCAAGGACCAAATTTGGACCTTCCAGTCTGTGACCCCAAAATAACCCATAAAAAAAGCCCAAAGATCGCCCGACACACCATCTCTCTGTTTATTTCAACCCTTACTGTGGCCAAGTATATTTTAAATTAACGTTTCATACTCTCACTTAAACAGTAATATTGGATGACTATAGCTAGAAGCTCATCCCACTCCCTGAAGTCTTGATAACAAAGTCATTGTACAATATGACTTCACATTAGTTCTCAATGCTCGAATTAGTTCAGCCCAACAAAGGTCAAAACACTCAGTTCTGTCTTTGGATAACTTTTTCTTCTAAGTTTCATTTTTCCAGTGCAACTCCATCATAGCTGCATTTGGCGGTCTGGGTTTTATCTGGCCCAGGCAGCTAATTACAACAGTGTTATCCTGTTTACTTTTTGTGGTGAACAGACACAAATGCAATCAATGAAGGGTACAAATTTAGGGCAGTTAATGTGGACTCAAATCACCTTCTTCATTTGCCTTTACACTCCCATATCAATCACACAGATTGGTGAAATAATTGAACCCATCTATTGCACTTTTGACTTTTACGTTAACTTGCTTTGAGTTCCATTTGATTGAGTTTTAGCCACAGATTAGTTTGCTGCTTTGGGATTGTGGAGATGTGATCGGAAAACTCCAGTGCTGATCCAAGGTCAGTGGTGAAATACTGCATAGCTGTATTCTTTTGAACTAGTCCAAGAAGAAAAGCTGATCTTTGATCAGTACAGCGTGGCTGTTCTAAAGGAGGCGTATGGGGCATGATGGTATTGGCATCTTCAACTTGATAACCCACCACAGAGGGGGCACTGGACGGAGCACTCTTGTCTTTTTTATGTTTTGTTTTTGTGTTTCTTACTTTTGTTCATAACTTCTGTTCTAGTTTTATTGTTGTCAGTGTCCTGAAGTCTGTCATCTGTTTACATCTAACTAACCCTTAACAACGCTTTCAATTATGGATTCACAAACCTGTAGCTACATACATAAAGTCCTGGTAATATCCTTAAAGGTGCATCTCACTGGATGTTTTGTGTAAACATTGTCCACCTCGCAGGGTGAATCTGATGTCATTATTAACTCTATTTTATTTTGGAATTTTTTTACTAACATATGGTAAATGGACAGAGACTCCAACTCTGTGTCTTTTGTCACTAGTTGAACACATCATTTTAGGAAGTACAGTGGGATATACCTTTAAATAACCCAGACCAAGTATGGGTTCAGTGAGGCATGTATTCATGTTTCATCTCTATTGAAAATGACCTTTAAAGTGTACGAACTGAATTACAATTTAGCAATAGCTTGGTTGTAGAGTTACACACATTTTGCAACTAAATAAAGAAAATACATGTATCTAATATATTCATGGCTGTTAGATAAGATTAGAAATGAGCTAGCAAACTGATGAATATTTGCCTCATTCAGACATCTGATGATTTCTCCATTAATGAACCATTTTGTGCTATGGAGTCCATCAATTTCAAACTGCCCTAAATTTGATCCTGACCTTCACTTGTCTACTGAGATTTTCTTGGAATCTACATGTGCAAAGATATTTGATACATGCAGAATGATTCATGTAGAAATGAGAGAGCTGTAGGAAAAGAAACAAATCCAACCTCGAAATTCCCCCAAAAAATGTACATTGTGATCATCTGTTGAAGGAAAAATCAATAATTACTGCTTTCTCTTCCTCTAGCATACTCCACGCCAGGCTCCACAACTCCCAACAGGTTTGTCAGCATCGGATCACGGGACAACAACTTTCTAAATATCCCCCAGCAGACACAAGTTAGTACAAAAACAAGTAATATTTCTCTTTTTTAATAATGTTTCTGTAGAAAAGAACCTCATTTTGCAGACATATCTGTATAGCAAGGTCCCGATGTACTAGTACTAATTACGTAGATTCCAGAGACAAGAACACTGACAGTCTCATCTCTGTAGTCTCTGTGCATCAGTGTGGTCTCTCCATTGCTTCACTTGCTTTTTGTTTCTCTCACTTTCTCTCCCACATACAATAAGCAGTGCGGTATGTTTATCTGGCCCATCTGGAGCAGTTCTCAGTGGGAGAGAAGCAGTGGAGGTTGATTTGAGCGTTACGAGTGGGCAGCCTCCTCCATAAGCCACTGCACTTTACTCATTACTGTGTAAACCACACCCGCCTCGGGCCGGCTCCACAACACATGGCAACCATCTGAAGCTCTGCAGCTCCATCTCTCCAATGCTCTCACTCATGCCGTCTCTCCCCCTTTCACTTTTCACTCCACCCCATTAACCCCTTTTTTGGCTGATACAGTCCTCTGGGTACGTCTTTCATGCACTGGCTGCTTTTTCAGCTGACTCTAACTGGGGGTTTGACCAGCCTCCATTTTGTTCCCTTTGGGTTCTGATACCTTTAACAAAAAAAGATAACCCCCCAAAAAACCCACATTAAATAAGCACAATTGCTGCTTGACACAGTAGAATAGTAGAAAAAAAAGTCAGTAAAATTCCTGCACAAAGACCCAGTGTAAAAAGACTTCCTGGAGTAACTTAACTCCAAGAGCTGAAAATTGGGTTCGAGGAGCTCCCTTGTGGCCAAAGAAGAGGCCTGCATTCACCCCGTCCCACTAAAGAATGTGAAAGAGGAGAGAGGGTGAGAGTTTCAGCATAACCCCGCAAACTGAGAAGCCATGTCCTGACTGTCTGGTTACCCGCAGCAACCAGACATGATGTCATAGCCAGTTGAACTTGAACTTGAGAGGTGGCAAGTGGAGGGGGTCAAAGTCAAAAGAGGGGGCTAAGAAAGAGGGTGCTAACTCCTGCCAAGGATTACACAGAGCGCGAGAGAGGGAGGAGCAGAGCACACAGGGGAAGAGTCGAGGCAATACCCAGAGCTGGGGGAGGAGGAAGGAGTGTTTGTGATGGGATGGCCTTTGTATGTTTGGCTGTTTGGGGAGACTCAAGCAAAACACAAGCCGCTCCCCTGGAGGCAAAGTGCTTCCAAGATTTGACTTAGAGAATGTTCTCAAGCCACTTCAACTCGCTTTTATATGCTGGCTTGGAGAAACCAAATCTCACACTGCTGCTCATAGCCAGTCAGCTCTCATGCACAACACAAACAGCCTACAAGTGTGATATAGAATTTGAATTCTGAGTTTCTTTATGCTTTGTTTTTCATCTTGACTTTTTCCTGCAAAGTGCACCATGGCAATTTCATTAATCCAAGTTTGTATATTGATTCCTAAGAGTCACATTATGTGTCTACTCCAGCAGGTAGTTAAATGGTTATGGGATAGAGGTAAACCACAGTGATAATGCTGGGGGGGGGGGTGTTCAGAGCTCTTCACTCCTAAAGGAGGACAGGGACAGGGTGGGGAGAGACAGTCCAACTTGCTTTACAAGACAAGTGGGACATCTGGTGGACAAACTCAAAAGTTCAGCACAGAATATTAGCAAGGCCGCTATTCTGAGCACAGTGGTGTTTTTTGTTTGTTTATTTGTTTTTTCATAAGTGTCTTCTAAAACCTGTTTTCTCTTTTTGTTTCAACAGTCTTGGTTCCTCTGACAAAACCTGCCTGCCCACAAGCAATTAAAATCCTGTCACTACAATCTGGAATCTTGAATCAGGAAACAAAAAAAATCTCACCTAAAATTGCCCTCTGACCCTGTTGGCCCAATAGAACAACAAAGGAAACCAGCAAATCTTCTTATCGTTTGGAATCTTCTGATCCTGTCGACTTACGGCAATGACCCCCCCTCCCCCTTTTTTAATAAGAGGATCACGTGACATTTTGATGGAGGACATGGAGTCTCTCAAAAACCACAGGAATGACAACAGAAAAAGCAGAAACACAAAAGAACAACCCGAAGAGGAAAAAATAAGAATCTGTTACTTGTATTGTGCAATGGCTGGGGACATCAACAATGGTGAGGTTTTAATAATGAAAATTAAAAAACGCAAGCATAGTTTTAGAAACTTTTGGGACATCAAATAATCGAGATGTTAAGCATCCTGACATCTAGCATGGAGTTGAAGCTAAAGCCAGTTAATCATCCCTTCAGACACCATTTATAGTTCAGTGTAGAAATTGATCTCGATGTGCTCTTTCCTTTGACAGCCAGCTTAACAACAATTACTAATCAAAGACACAGTCAAGCAAAATCAAATCTAAAGTTTTGCACTAGAAAAAGGAAAGTACGGAAAATAAAACACTACTCTCATGTTCGCTATTGAAAATAGGATAGAGAAAAAATGTTTGCACACAATCTTTTGAGGTAAACGTGAAAGTGGACATCACACACTAAAGTTAATGTTGGATGTAAGTCAGCAGTCATACAGGACAGTCTCTCATTTTAGGCTGATGTAGGAAAATGCTATAATCTAGACAAAAACTACCTATGGAGTCTGTCCCAATCAAAAAGAATCAAATTCAGGCCTTATACTCGCCCTTAGTGCCAATTGAACGCCGACTGTAATCCCTTTGGGTAATGCCAACCCTATAACTAACACACACACACACACACTTAAATTCACTGCCATGTCTCTGAGCTGCTGCATAGAAATTGTCACATTTTAAAAAGGGGGGTTAGTTATTATATTTCTTTCCTGCTTTACATTCCAAATCAGAAGCCATTGCAATGCCTTACCGCCTCTAGAGACATTCTAGGTCATCAATTTATATTCAAGTTTATTGGTGTGTTGAAGGTTTGGCAAAAGAAAAGCACTTATCCTATCATCAGGAGTTCAAATCTGAGTTCAGTCCACCAGGAATCCAGATCAACAATCCTACAGCCATCTGTGGCCGGGAAGTCCAAGAGAGGAAAGTTGACCGTGCTGTCTGAGTAGGAGAGAGGGTGTTACTCTGTCCACTGTCAGAGTGACACTAATATGTTGAGGTTGTGTCTGTGAGCTCCTGTATGCAGATGAAAACAGTTAGCACGTTCCTCCAAGTGTGTTCAGCAACCCTGTGGCACAGCATGAGCAGCATTTCAAGATAGATATGGTGGCTTCACGTGTTTTGGAGGAAGCATGTGATATGAAGCTTTCACCCACTCTGGTTGGTAGCTGTTGATTGACAATGGAAAACAAGTCCTGAATGTTAGTTTCATTTCTGTCCAGCATTTGTGACTGGAACCAGGGGTCACATCATCTACATTCTTTCATGAGAGAGTCTAGTACTTATCATTATTAATATTTCATGGGGTTGACTGACGTTATAAGCAGCCAATCACACCAACTTGACCCTAACTGTTTGAAAGAAAACTTTCAAAAAGCAAGAAAACTTTCAAAATGTGATGCTTTTTCTTTAAGCCAGTGACTATATCATGCCCTGAAAATCTCATTCTGACATGTTGTTCAAAAGAAACTGGTGTACATTAGCATGTATACAGAAAAGTAAAGTTGATTGCATCTTCCAAGATTCTGAAGATCGTGACTAGAGAAGTGTACAAAACATAGACACACTGTTATTGGGTGGAGCATCAGAGACTTTAAATATGTCCAACACTTGGTTCCTATTACTACCATTGTGAACAATTGTGATTTGCTAATTATAGATAATTACATATTTCTCAAGAATGATGAGTTTTTCATCAAAACCACTGGAAAGACTCAGTGGACATCTACTTTAATGGCTGGTAAAGCTGCCCCATCCTCACTGTACTGTTTACGCTCCCAGACAGCTGTGTTCCAAGAACGCAAGGCCTCTCTGTGGAGCAAAAGAATGATGTAGTTGTGCTCAGAAGGAGAGGGGTATGTAATGGCCATTTAGCTCAGACATTGCTTCATCTGCTATATTCACATCCTGTTTAGTAATTCACAACATTTATTAAAGGCAGGATGCTCAGAGCATGGCCTCACACTCATACATACACAGAGATACGCAACTGCACACAACACCTTCCACTGACTGATTTAAAGGGAAGCCTTGGTTACCATAGGGCAATCCTAGTCTGCCTTTATATAATCATGTTGAAATTGTCATAAATCAGCTTGTTTTAAACATCAATTTAATTTTAGCCGCATTATTCGAATCACTGAGCTCACAAAATAACTGGACTGCCTGATTCTGTGTCTCACTGCAGGGAAGTGTGGTTGCCGAAATGCAACCATGTCATCAGCGTAGTAGAGGACTAGCATTGCTAAATGAGAATTAATGATGGCGATGGACTTTTCTTTTCTAATCAATGGAAGTGCCTCTGTATTCCCATTATGCAATTTGTTAAACATGAATTCAGGTTATTTTCTCACATATAAGCTATAGAGGAAGAAATTTTTATGTCTGAAGCAAAACAAGTGGCAAGTGACAGCTCACTAATAACAGACATCTTTATATATACAGGAGATATCCATATATATATTTATATAAACATTTTTTTGTTTGCGTAATAAGCTCAGTGGCAGTCTAGTTATTTTCTGAAGTATGGCAGCATTACGATTAACGAATGAGTTATTTTTCACTAGTACCAGTCTCGAATCCCGATTATACACACAGCATAGGAAAAGCCCGACAAGCAAAGTCCCTGGAAAATTAAAAAACAAAAAAATAAATAGAAAACGTATTTCTATAGTAAACATTATCAGTAGTGTTGAGGAGAAAGATGTGGCTTTTGAGTTCTTTTGTGTTTGGATGGGAGGTATTTGTAATTGAAAAATAATGTATGTTGATTGAGCCATGTGCAATGCCTTGGGTAGAGAAATGTGTTCGTCTGTTAGATTGTTAGAAGGTGTGATAGAAGAGGGGGAAAAATACCCTTCTGTTATTGTTTCAAGTCCAAAAGGTCCGGGACTCTAAACTACAGGGCGGAGAGAAAAAAAGTCTTTGTAAGTTTTGGGAGTTTTTTAATCTTTCTTTCTTTTTTTTAATAGCCTTTTTTCCTTTTTTAATGTTTATTTGTAATGATTTGTTCTCAAAACTTGGGAGGGCTGAAGAAACAGTTTTGCAACACATCAAAAAATATATATATCACTAAATGAAACTGGTGCTTTTTATGGAATACAGTACATTCAAACTCTATTATACATAAATTAAAAAACAAGTAAGTGTTATCATAACACAAAAAAATTTTTTAGGAAAAACATGCATATTCTATTTCTTGTTTAGAATTTAGTAAAGGGGGAGGGGTTCATTTTAGTCAAAAAAAGCATTTTTCTCCCAATGGAGGGTTTCGTCACAGAGGGTGGATAAAATCCAAAGCGTTGACAAATACACACAAAATCCTGAGAAGGAAAATCTCAAAAAAGGAATTATTGTTTACAATGTAAAGTTGAGACAGATAAAATTGCACTATGTATTTGGCAGCCATAATTACAGACATAGCTAACTATGAAAATACATAGTCAATTCTGTTCCAGACATTATCCTATGAGAAGCTAGTGCATTGCTGGCTTTTGTACACAGAGACTTAAAAAAAAAACAGATCCAAACTGAATGACAAGATCTTCCCCTTTTTTTTTGGGAGATGCTTCTAATCAACTCAGTCGCCCTTGAAAATTGTCAGTACATCAGAAACGAGTCCTTTTCATTGGTAGCTGTTGATTATTATTAGACTCCCATCCTATGATACATACTCGTGTAAGCTGATCTGAATTTTATTTTAATAAACAAAGTTGAAAATGTTACAAAGTGAACCCCACCCCCTTTCCTAAATCAACACCCCCTCCCAGTCCCAATGTAAATTACTCTAAACTCTAAATATTTGTTTTGTGATGTAGTGTTAGAGCATCTTCAAGGTTGTCCCTAAAAAAGTGCCTTTGTTCACAAACTCCATCTTGTAATCCTCAGTGCCCGTCTCAGAAAACCCCCTTTCAACCCGCTTCTATATTCTCTCCTTCTTCAAGCTCTTCAAAGCAGTATATATAGTACTAAAGGAAATCGGTGTGACTTAGTTCCTCTCTTTTTATTGTTGATGCTAAAATTGAAAAAAAAAAAAGACAAAAAAAGTCCTTCCTGTCTTGCTTTTCCTTCCTCTGTACTCCTTTCCTTGTCTTCTGCCTCTCTTGGACACTGGAATAGTCTGTAGTCGCATAACCATCTTCTTTCCCACCCTTCCCCATTTTCATTGAATGGAGGGGATTTTAAAAGAAAAAAAAGCAAAACTTTTTGTCTGAGCAGAATGCAGTTAGCTTACATGTTATTCTTGTCTGTATGCTTCACATTGTATACCATACCGATCTCTTCAGCTTCTCCATTGAACAGTTAATGTAAGTGAACAAGTTACACCAGTGGGCTCTGGCGGGATGTCAATCAAAGGGTGTATGAAGGGGAAAAGGTTCCAACATGGAGCAGTTAATCATATTTTAGTGAAGGAAGAATCTGGTTGATGTAGGAAGTCCTCTTAAAAGGTGGTGGAAGAAATTTAGGCTGCTGGGTTACAATAGGTTTGTGACTTGTTTTGAATATTTATTTGTATTTTTTACCAAAATTTATTTTTTATCTTTTTTTTTTTGTCAATATTGCATATTTAGGTGGCATCAATGCCACAATGAGAATTTTTTATAGATGATGCACCTTTGCAGCGGTTATACGAGACCAGCTATCTAAACACTTGGAAGAAAAATTGCCTGAAAGCACCTTATTACGGAATGGATTCAGCAATGGATGAGAGATGGATTCTGAATTTAAAAGAAAGAAAGATTAAACCAAAATTCCAGTTTAATCTGCAATTATGAACCAAGCCCTTCAGACCAAACTGACAAGCTGCATGCCATCAAACCTGAAGTGTAGTGATAATTAAGATGCCTTGAAAATCATTAATGCACCAGCAAAAAAAAAAATCTCAGACCTACAAATCACAGCCTGATCTTTGTCCCACATAAATATGCAAACTTAACTTTATAAAGCCAGCAACAGTATCAGCCATGATTACAAGAGATGAGATCATAAGAAAAAAATAAAAGCCATAATGTTGTGGACAGAACTCTCCCAGGGCCTTGTCCCTTCCTGGCGCTGACTATCCGTCTTTTAAACTTTATTTTTCTATTTCTTTTTGGGGTTGTGGGTTGTTTTTTTTTTGGTAGACTGTTGGGATGAGTGCTAAGCTTAGAGTAGATCGATTTCCCAGCAGCCTTTGCCCTGGCCCAGAACTTCTTCACTAACCCTAAAAAGCTATTGCCCTCTTTATAGACATGCCCTCCAGAGCTCATGGTGAAATGCATGTGTTAATTACAATTTCTTTTCCATAATAAGAAAAACAGTTTGAAAAGAGCAGAACCTTTAACTGATTGAATAAAAGGATGTTCTTGACTGTAAAAATTACTGATTCTTTTTGATTTGGTGTACTTTTTTCCTTTGGAATGAAATGGTTGTTACATCTTCAAACAAGACTTCTAAGATTTTGTTATCCAATATTTCCAGCTTCGGTTTAGCTGAAGCGACAATGCTAGCTGACTTGAAATTTATTTATTCGTTTTAAGTGCAGTAATTCATTTTCGCTAATCAAATCCTGGGCAGTGTCACTGTGGATCCTGAACCTATCCTGGAAGCAATGAGTATAAGGCAGAAATACACCCTGGATGCAAAACACACACACACACTCATTTACACTTAGGGCCAGTTAAGAGTAGTCAGTGCACCTAGCAACATGTTTTCTTCAGATGTATGAAGACACTGTCCAGTAATGTTGTAAGTGATTTCTGCATGACTTTTACTGGTGCAAATTATACATTTCTGTCACTTGTTAGTGATATTAAAGTCATAGCTCTAGTTCCAATCTCAAGACACACTGCTTTTTGCATCTTCATTTATTCATCTTCAGTTAACTGCTTTATCCTAGTCAGGGTCATGGTGAATCCTGAGTCTATTATGGAAACACTGGGAGCACGGAGGGAGAATTTACCAGGGATAGGTCTCCAGTCTGTCACAGGGTGTAATATGCATGCATTCATAATTACATTACATTACAGGCATTTAGCAGATGCTCTTATCCAGAGAGATGTACAACGAGCCTGGGGAGCAGCTGGGGGTTAGATTCCTTGCTCAAGGGCACTTCAGCCATTCCTGCAGGTCCAGGAAATCAAATCAGCAACCGTTTGGTCCCAAAACTGCTTCTCTGACCATTAAGCTATGGCTTCCCCTACACTCACTCACACATGGGGCAGCTGAGTATAGCCAGTCTGCCTACCTGCATGTTTTTGGACAGTGGGGGGGAAACTAAGAACCCAGAAGAAACCTACATGAACATGGTGAGAACATGTGAAACTCTGCACCTATCAGAGAGTAACCTAAGCTCAGGATCAAAACAGGGACCCTGGAGCTGTGAGGCGGCACTGCAAGCCACTGCACCTCCACATCACCCAGAAAATAAACACTGCGTGAATAATTAACTTTTCTTTAAACAATAGAAGAAATGTTTGTTCTAACAAAAATTCTCATGGGAGGTACTTTTTAAATGATAGTAGTATTTTCTCCCCCAAAAATATATGTGCCAAAAGTATTGACATTCCTAAAGAGTGGTTTAAATAAATGCAAGCAAATGATAGTTATTGAATAGCTTATATTCCCCTGTGTTTTGCAGTGTCTTTGTATACTCAAACTCAAAATATCATATTGCTGTATTACCTTTCGGTAATTTTCATAAAGGGGGTCAATAATTCTGACAGGAATTGCATATGTACAGCAAAGCCAGAAACACATTTAGCCATTACTTTGCTACCAGCTCATTTTAAACACAGTCCACTGTGTAATGGTGACTAACTTCCGACAAGCTTTACAATTGTTTGTTTTATTTCAGATTTGAGATTTACATGTGATGGATAATTGAACCAAATATAACAATATAGAGAGAATTAAATATTTATTACAAAGTAATATTATTACAGTATTATTACGGTAACTATAAACAAGTACACTTGTTTATTAAGATCACTTGTGCAGTGTTGTTCCTGTGCAAAATTTACAATTTCATTAAGAAATATCAGATGTCTTGGTTTCAAACTTTAAACATTATAAAACTTATAATACTGTGAATTTGAAATAGATTCTATTTTTTATATGTATTTATTTTGTTCATTTGGCAAATTATTCAGGAAATTTTGGCCATATATTTATTGACTAGTTTGCCAAATGCAAACAAAAATCTATTTCAACGCTGCAATGTGATTAAAATATACATCGCAGTTATAGTAGAATATCTTGTAAAGAGAATTTTCTTTAAAAATATTGAGATACAACTGACTACAGGTAACTTTCTCTCTCTCTCGCACACACGCATGCAAACACACATACATGCATATACACACACTCATGGATGGTAGATGTTGCCATGATCACAACACACCCAGTCAATCAGCTCACTGCGCTGAAACCAAAGTGAGATCTCTTTTTGTGCCACTTCAAGCGAGTCAGATGCATGCACAACGTTCCTGAAACATTGACACAAAACAGAAGGAACCCATCATCAGACACCTGTGCACTAAACACAAACCCAAATTAAGTTCTAAGTAAAATGCACCTACATCTTAATTTGAAGGAAAAAAAAAAACTCTTGCAAATGTTTACTCTCAGCTATCAGTGAGGCTTGGTGCATGTGAGTGTGTATGTCTACCTGCTAACATGAATGCTAAAGTCTCCTCTCAGAGTTCCAGGTGCAGCTTCTGCTGGGTTTGTATCTCCCACTAGCATGCGTACTGACTTTATTACATTGTGGCCCTCCCACACCTATAAAAGATGGTCATGAAGTCAATAGAATGTTTACCTTAATACCAATAAACTTGTTGGATTCTTTATTTAATTTGAAGCCCATTTAAACTTGCTCTGTGTAAGAAAGGGCATGTTAGAATGAAGCACTGGAATCATGTTAGTCAGTAATATTACCAAAACATAGTTGAAGCCAGCTTTCCTTCTGTATTACCTTAAAAGCCACAAGCCCAAAATATACAGTATGTACTGAATAAGCTAGTATACCGAGAAACTATATTCTATAAATTGACAATCAACATGAAACATAAACATGATTTACAGCCAAATACTGTAGAGACAAGTCTCTGTTCTGATTGGTTAGATGTTGGAACTCTATTTCAATTGTTCTTCTCACATTTTACACTAGGGTTCACTTAACAGACGTTATTTAACACATTAGTTATGTACAGAACTTCAGCACTAATATACCATTAACAAAATAACTTAATTGATATTATTAAATAATAAAACAGCTACAACAAATAATCAACATCTGCATTAACCATCCATCCATCCATCCATCCATCCATATCACTTATCCATCAGGGTTGCAGTGGAAGCTGGAGCCAATCCCAGCTGACTCTGGGTGAGAGGCAGGGTACACCTTGGGCAGGTCACCAATCTATCCCAGGGCTAACACAGAGATGAACAGCCATTCACACTCACATTCATACATATAGTGAGTTTAGAGTAGCCAGTTGACTTGATCTGCATGTCTCTGGACTGTGGGAGGAAACTGAAGCACCCAGAGGAAACCGACACAAGGATGAGGAGAACATGCAAACTCCACACAGAAAGGCCCCATTCAAACCCAGAACCTGCTTGCTGTGAGTTGATAGTACTAACCACTGCCTCACTGTGCTGCCCTTGGACCATCATATTGACTTTAACTCGTTTGTGATTGTTAACTGGTAAAATTGAAAAGTGAGGGTTTTGCAAATATTGCAAAAAATACTTTATTGCAAATATTCAGACTTTAGCAAGTCATCAACATTTTGGAACATGCTGTAATTAATTTGTGCTAATTTATGTGGACTTATTTTTAGTCATTGGTTTAGTATATCTACAGTAGCAGGCACAGCTCAATAACATTTAAACAAAGATTAATTACTACATGTTAACATTACAGAGCACTCAAAAAAAAGATATGTTGGATTTACTTAAAAATGTTGTTTCCAGTGGTTCCACATAACTTTGTCAAGTAAATGTTAATAAACCAGTTTAAGTACACAGTTCATATATGAAAACTGGTTTAT
>JAODJS010000013.1:19899342-19911125 GCA_027576325.1 Sciades assimilis | reverse complement strand
TTGGGGATAGATTAGGGATAAAATTAGCTCATGTTTTAAGTCGTTAAAATTCTGTAAAGCTGCTTTGCGACAATGTTGTTAAAGGCGCTATACAAGTAAACTTGACTTGTCTGTGAGCGCGCACACAAGCATGTATTCATGTACATACAAATCTGCCTGTGGAATCATGATGGTTTGACGTTAAGCTAGCTAGTCAATGAAGCTCCATCTGACATGCTAGCAAAATCTTTTCAAACTCAAAATCATATTAGGTAGGTAATGTTACTAGAAAAGAAAGATTTCTACATTCTGTTCATTTGGCAAGATTATGCTAAAACATTTCTGAAAGCACTTCATACAAGTTAACGTTATTCATGCTAACTGTGTGCTAACATTAGCCATGGACAAGGCGATGGTAACTTGGTGGGCAAATCCATAGGTAATTTGACTAACCAGACTGCATAGCTACTACAACATTATTGCCAGCTGTAAAAGCACATAAAACTTAATTGCAAACTTTCTCTTGGAATAAAATGTTTACATACCTCAATATGCTTCCGCAGGTCGGACGGAGAGTTTTTGTAGGCTGTGATGTGCTCAGTTTTAGGCAAACGGAGCAAACATTTAAAACGAAACGACTCTATTCCTTTCAGAAAACTGAAAAATGGGTTCCAGGTATAGCCATGGGTGTGTGCATTCCCCAGAAGAACCGCCTCCTTCCATTTGACCATCAACTGATCGTGTTAAATAATGCTGCTGAGAAATCATTGAACTTGATTTTATCCAGTCTATGGACATGATGTGACCCTAGTGACTACTGATAGACTGTCTCAGTGTCACCTGTGAAAAAACCAATTAGGTTTTAGAAAAGAAAAATACATCCACTTTCAAAGCCACTTTATAGTAACGAGGACCTTGATAGAAATGTAGTGGAGTAAAAAGAATGAAGTTTACCTTTCAAATGTAGTGAAGTTAAAGTCATAAGTTGCCAAAAAAAATTCTCAAGTACAGATACTCAGTGTACTTAAGTACAGTACTCAAGTAAATGTACTGTCCACCTCTACAAATAAATAATGTGTGCCTAGGCTACTGACCCATGCAATACTGGTCAAGGGGTGGCTGTATGTTCTTGATTTGCATTTAGAGAGGTGCTTCAGGTCTTACTAGTGTAATACAGAAGTATAAACTCAAATATGCAAAACTGCAAAAGGTTTTAAATCTTCTAACACATCAAACTCATTACCTTAGTTAAATGAACAGGAAAAGTGAAATTCTGCAGTGGAATCTTGGTATGTTTAACAACCTTTGATTTGAACCCTACATTAGATTACATTTTAATTAGCCAGAGTGACTCAAATGAAAATGACAGAATTGAATCCATTTATTTTTCTAGAGGTATCTACTGTAGGTACCAAGTGCTGGCACTGAACAAAATGGAAAGTATTTAGAAACATGATGCAGTTGTGTGACATGCTTTCATAATGTTACATTTAGATTAACACAATTATTCTTTGGCCTCTCTGGTAAAATCCTATATTTTCAAACACCAGCCTAACATTCAAACCTTCATCTGCTACAGTCCTTACTCATACATTCAGCACACATTACATCTCTCTTCCCAAGTGTTACACTGGTTACCAGTTTCACAAAGAATCGCAAACTCCTGTTCCATTGGTGGTACCCAAGACCAGATTGGCATCAGTGGCAGTCAGACCATTAACTGCCAAAGACCCCAAACATTGGAATTCCATCCCATAGGACCTTTGTGACTTCCTGCCGTTTCTTCCCTAAATCACCTTATATATGCCTTTCTCCATCCTGCTGGACCCTTCCACCCCCAACCGCCCAATCAAAGGCTTCAAAGGTCAGTTAAGAATTTTATATTTGCACAGGCAAAGCTGTGCCTGAATGACCGCTAGCCAATATGGCAATGTCAGCAATGCAGTAAATTAAATCAAAACACTCCTTTTCAACACCCCATGACAGTCTTTACACACATCAGATCAGGAAAAACTAAAATGGAACTTTTGGATGAATAGATTGTATAAACCAAGCATTTCCAAAATATTTTCCAATCATTACTGACTGAACTTTATTATTGTTAAGGATGAAGCACAAATTTTTTTAGGAGTGACCAAATTAAAGAGCAACAAATACACAGGTGTTTCCTTATAAAATTTTATTGAAGGTCTATCTCCTGAATCAGGATGGAATGATATGAAAGGAGTGAGAGTCCGTCTCCATGGGGATGAAGGCGCTAAAATCAGACATTGGAGAAAAGAAATTCGGCCGTCTGAATCACAGCAGTCCATTTTAAAACTGTACTCACATGGAGTCACACCAATGACCCAATCAAGTGTCTATGTTCATTCGGTTTAAATCAAAACTGCTCATTTCAACTGCAGCTAAGTGCTTTCAATGGCACTTTCCTTTTAAAAGAACAAGGATTCAAACCCCAAGCCACAGTACTTACAGTACCCCTCCACTAGTGCTTAAACATGCACTTAAACTGGCTTCAGTTTTTCAGCTCTGGTCACCACTGCAGCAGTGGAACGTACACTTTGGCCTCATGAGCATTGGCAATGTGAACTTTTGCTGAAATAAACATAAAAAAAGCTAAGAAACCCAGCAATGGGTGTGGTTCTGATAACACGCCACAACTGAGAGATCATAGGCTGGGTCCTGGCAGAGGGCGTGGCTTGATCACTTGTGTGGAAGTGATCCGCTTCCTCGTGAAGACGAGACGTGGTTTGGCTTTGCACTTAGCAGGGAACATCGCTATAATTTCAGCGTTCCTGGAGGCAAACTTCCATTGCACAGTCTGTAAAAACGTAGGTCATTCACCAATCGATACACTCCCTGAGAAAATGATGGCAGGTCCTAGGAATTAAGGAAATAAGAGGAATTGTACGTTACACTACATGGAATGTCATGTCTAAAGTTCTTCGAGAGAGAGTGTATATACACACACAATGCAGAATTTAGATTTTTATTAAATGGTCCTAACTTTTAAGTGATTGTTATTTGATGCCAGTGTATTATAACTATACACTGTGACTAACTGCAACACAAAGACCCTACTATATGACTTCAGACAGACAAGCTAAAGTGCTCACCCTCTCTGGTGTGAAGTTGCGAGCGAGCGTTGTGCGTTGGTGAGGGTCAAGGCCTTGGCAGCCATTGAGGAACTCTGGCAGGAAGGAGGAATAAAAAGCTGAGAAATCTACAGCAGCCATGTTGTAGAGGGCCAGAGTGATGTCATCCTGCAGGAGGTCATGGCTCTTGTGTAGGAGAACTTGTAGCAGCACATTGAGGAAATGGAAGAGCATGGAGTTCCTGAACAGCTTCTGTATGCATGTACACACACACACACACACACACACTAAGCAAAATAAATATACATGTATGAACCAAACAGTCTGACAATGAGTGCACCTCTCACCCTGTGGTACAGTTTGTGTTTTGTGTTAAGAATCTCCAGATAGTTCAAGTTCTGTTTGAAGATATGGATATCCGGCTGCAGGAAGGACTGTCCAAATGCCTGTCAAACAAATCATACAGTTCAGATCACTGCACAAAACAAAACAGTAGAGTATCCAGCATTTCCTTTGTCATGTTTCTCACCACTGTTCTTTTTAATGCATATCATCCAAATATTTGTGCATTATTTAACTTACAAATAAATTTTATATATTTATTACACATGCGCGCACGCACGCACACACGTCCATTTATTTTTTCAGTGACCAAACACATCAAGCCCAATTTGACCATATTTATAGGACTACTTGTTTTGAATTTTGGCCTAAACTAATTCAAGTGACCAGTCAAACAGGCTAATGGCTATAATAACTCAATAATATATATAATAATTGATAAAGATGCGTTTTGATTTCCAGTCAAATCAAAATCAATGACAGACCTCCCCAGCTATGTGTCACAGACCCCACAGAACCGCTGCTCAAAATTAACTATCCATATGGCTAATAAACAAACCACCAGAAATTTTGAAATTTCTTCCATGGAGAAAACATACTGACTTGCCAGGTTGCTTGGTAACTTGACAATTTGCACTCCTCTAGCCCATCCATCAGTGCAGTGTTCCCAGAATTAAAATAAAGCCCTAACTTTTGGGTGGTCACAAGCCATCCTGCATGGCCCGTAGGGTGGAAAGTACATAGGCACATGGGTGAAGTATGAAAGGGCCCCCCCATCAGTGGGGGTGTCCTGGGAGCCTCCCCAGGAAAATTTTGGAAAAAGGGAGCCCGTTTGGTGACATCTGGTGACTTTTAGGAACATTTTATGGTGGTACTGACAGTCACTTTTTACTGTCAACATGGTTCAAAAGGTTGCTACAACAAGTGGAGGTCTGTGATACTGTGGTTTGCAGCATGGGGTTCACATGAGCAATAAAATCATCTAACAGCAATGTATTAATAATGCAGTTTTATTACCTGAACCACTGCCAGAACACCACCAACCAAAAGTTTGAGTTCTGTTACAGTTAGAGAAAAAAAAAAACCCTGCAGACTGCATTTACTGCACAAATGCCCTTTATACTTAAGCCTACTTAATACTTCAAACGCCAAAAGCACCTTAGAATAAACATGTTTGAGCAATAATACTGCTACTAGCAAAATTTAATTATTGTATTAATGTAATTATTGTACCATCCACTATTAGATAAAATTAAATCTTACAACACTATGAAAATCTAGAGCAAGATATTTTGACATTTTACATGAAAAAAAACCCTTCAGATATTGTTTTAACAATAATAAGCATCACTGTATAAATGATAGCGTGCAAACAGCTGCGTAACTAGATGTCCTTGGGGTTGACATGGAGGAGCAGGAATACCATCGAGGCCACAGTTCAGATTGGAGTCCTTTGAGAGTAAATGCTTTACTTAGCTTTCACAACATTCTGTTCCCAAAGGGGGGGGCTTTACACAAAATGGTGTTTTTCTTGCTTTTGTAGGTTTTTTTTTTATTTTTAAAACTGGTCTTCTGCATCAGGACCCTTTGGGGGGGAAAAGGTATATTCCAACATGTAGCTAACACTAAGCCACAAATCTGCATCTAGTCATTTCGAGGAATTTTATACGGATCATAATTGCTAATAAACTAATTTCCACGTATATCTATCCTTTGCTTCTTTCTGACTAAGATTATCCAAGTAATCCGGTAGAGTTTTTTAGCTGTAGTTTTCTTCGGGCAACAGACGCCAGACATCTTTGCTTGGCTTCAGTATGTGAACAGTACGTAAACAAAGTTCACTTGTCCCCCAGGCAGAGGGGTGCGACGGCTGCTAAGGTAAATGTAACATCAGTGCAAGGGTGCTCGCCCGTACACTGAAGCATCATGGTACCAGTGCAGCAGCAAAGTGATTGAGGGCGTTTGTTGCGATTGTGGATTTCCCAGGGGTACTTCTGGTCTGCCTGAGTGCATCATGGCAGCAAACTGGCCCAAAATGCTGATTTTCCTTCAAAATATGCCACAAACATCGCAAGGTGTTTGCTCCGATACTTGCTGAAAAATCTGACATGATTTTTCAGCAAGTATCAGAGCCAAAAAAATAGCACGTCAGCAAATTTAAAGAGCGTTGGCCCCGACATGCAATAGCGCTCTGGGGAGAACACTGCAATGATGAGGCACCATGACATAAGCGGATCTTTGGATCGCAGAGTTTTCTCAGGGCAGAACTGAAACGTGCATTGCAGTTTTATGGTAGTACGCTGCTCTAGCACGAGCTGTTGGGGTTTTTTAAACACCGTGTACTTACTGTTCTTGTTAACTGTACCAGCAGGGTAGGTACAGCAGAGACTACAACTTGTCTTTGACCTTGCATGACTTATGTTAATTGTCAAGTGGCCAGATGGATATTTTTGGCTGGGGGACTGTCTTCCTGGCAGTTATATTCCAGCCTGCAAATCTTAAGGCCAGTTTACATTAAAGTTCAACTCAAAAAGTTTATGTGTTATGTACCTGCATGGCAGCAATAAACTGGGCTTCGTTCTCCATGTGTTCTTCTGCTCCTGTTCTCTGAACACTGTTTAGGACTAATGTCTTGAAGAAGAATCTCCAGTTCTGATGGAGGATTTGAAAGAGTAGCTCAAACATTTCAGCTTTGACGTCTGGACAAGATCGCTGCAAAACAAAAACACAAACCACTTCAAGCTTAAACACTTCAAGCTTAAAGAATGGACTCATTATAAAATGGTGGATTATAGACAGTTATTAGGATGGCTTTTAAGTGATTCTTACATCTGCCACTATAGGGTACACCTGCTCCATACAAAGGCTGAGGATGCTGGGCAACATGGGTTTAAATGTCTGACCAGGCTCCTGAACCACAACCTTCACAAATACACATACAGGATGCATACAGTAGATCAGGTACAATTATATCCATTCATTCTGTAGAATAATTAAAATCTAAAAACAGAGAACTTAAGAATTAAAAATGCTATGCTGAACAAACATCTGATTCACTAAATATCACACGCATGAAAAAAAACAACATTCGTGGACACTGTTAAATTTTCATACCTGTAGAATCTTGAGGAATTTTTCAACAACTTTTGATCCAGCACTGCCCTCCTGGAGGATGCTAACTGCCAACTGCTCCCTAAAACATACATCAAATAAAAGCTGTAAGGCTACACAAAACCATTACGAACTGCCACAAGTGGATCAGATCTTTCATGATATTCGCTAAAACTCCATGGGCTCCCATGGACCCCATTCAGAAAAGAAACAAGTTAATCCTTTCACAACTGCTTAACTTCATACACACTGGGTTTCCCCACTACAAATGTGACTGGAATAGCAGTCTGCAGTGGTGAAAGGGTTAATTCCTGTCGTCAGTTACATTATAAAAATATATAGACCTCAGACTATCATCAGACAGACTCTCACTGTTGATACATTAGAATGAACAAATTTATTATAAACTGTGATTTGCAGCCAGATCCACTGTCAGAGCTGCTGTTCTTAGAATTAGAAAATTAACCAACATCATTTTAGTGACTGCATTCTTCAATGGATTGATATTCATTTGTTCTGTGAGTGGGTGGCACAGCGGTTACTACAGTCGCCTCAGAGCAAGAAGGTTCTGGGTTTGAACCTTGGTGGCTGACTGGAGCCTTTCTGTCTGGAGTTTGCATGTTCTCCCTTGTGTGGGTTTCCTTCCTCCAGGTGCTCCGGTTTCCTTCCACAGTCCAAAGACATGCAGATAGGTTAACTGGCTACTCTAAATTGTCCAGGTGTGTGAATGTGAATAGCTGTTCGTCTCTGTTAGCCCTGTGATAGTTTGGCAACCTGCCCAAGGTATACCCCTCCTCTCACCTGAAGGTGGTGCTAGTTCACCTATGACCCTGATGGATAAGCTGTATAGATAATGCATGAATGGATGTTCTGTCATTAGGGATCTCTGCCTCATCAATTGGTAACTAGATTATTAGTGTAAATATAGACACACTCTGTGAAGTTAGACAAAACAATAGGCACTTTTGGACCAGAGGAACTTTTTCATAGTTCTTAGAACTGCTGGAGGAAGTTCCCCCTTTTGTGTGAATCTGCACTGCAGGAATTGAGAATGATCACAGTTCTTAGAACACCATTTTAAGAGACTTCAGCTCCTACTTTAGGGTAGGTTCTCTCCTAGCACAAAAGCAACTATGAGTGACGCAAGTACAGAATGATTAGTCCAGACAAGTGTACACTGACTGGTTGAACACAAGCCAATGCAGCACCAGCAAACACCATTTTTAAAAAAAATGTGTGTAAAATCTTCGCAATGTAAATAGCTTTTAATAATAGCGTTTAAAAAAAAAATGGTGGGGTGGGTGAGAACACACCCCACAGACAAATAGAACGACAGTAAAATCTATTGTTAGGCCACAACAATTTAATTAGTTGGTTCTCAGATTTTTTCAGGAAAAACATGAAGCAAGCGAGAGAAATAAAAAAATTTAAAAAATGCTCTGATGGTAAAATTAGTGGTGGAAATAGACCAAAAAATACAGACAATCCAGTAAACAGATAGGCTTTAAATAAACGATTGAATTACAGTCAATTGAACATCTACAATGCACAGAAAAAAAAAAAGACTTGACCAGGAGTAGGCTACTTCTGACGGCTAAATACTTCGAATGATTTTTTGTTTGCCCCTTACATCAATCAAGGAAATATATAAATCAAACCCACCTCCACAGAGGAGTTGTCCAAGTTGGCACATCGCAGGGTAACAAGCTCAAGGCATCTTGAGTACAACCGTGCAAAGTTTTCCCCCTCTTGAATTTTGACACGCCTGTCAAAGATTTTACTCTTCTGTTTGCTGAATATTCTAACAATCATAAACACAGGCTTTGCAGGATTCCCCTCCACAGGCATGTTTCTTCCACAAGTCTTTATCTAAGGTGAAAGGGGCTATTTGATTGATTTTCGACATCACGCGACCTCAACCTGCAGTCTTCAGTATTTTTGAACCATCAGCCATGATGTTTTTCTGTTGGTGGGAGTTTGATTTCGATTTTTTCTTTTTCTTCAAGCAGCGATTCCGGGAACCAACTAATCGAATTGGTGTGGCCTTACTGTGCACATATGCAACAGAGGAAACAGCGCTATTTTACACATCTAAATGAAATATAAAAATTTCACTAGCATTTCCTGCTAACGTCATGTTAGCAAGCCAGCTGATATCGCTCCAGTGTTCCAACTTGTGGTGTGTAAAGTAGTTCTCATAGGAGCTTCTTGGTGGATAGGTTCCTCTCAATAAGTCCCTAGAACTGTTTGGTTCAAAAAGCACATAATGACTTCTCCAGGTGATTGCCTTATTACTAAAGGCTGCACTTTGATAGTTATAGGGCTCTTTAAATCAGAGTCATGGAGGTTACCTGGTGAACATGCTGAGGAAAGTCTGAATGATTTGTTCAGTGAATGTGACTCCCATCTGCACCCGAAGTGCCTGGAACAGTGTGAGGAAGAAACTCAGGATCTCGTCTGTTACATCTGTGTGAGAGAAAAAAAACACAATAGCAAAATCAGAAATGTACCAGAAATAATGAGGAGAAAGGGAAAAAACAAAAACCCAAATACACCACACATTATATCATTACATGAGCACAGTATCCTGGACATGCCAGAATACAGTTACCATACAATTCTGCTCACCAGACATCAAAGTCAAAAAAAATATTAATGTTGGTAGATTACCAAAGGGGTTCTCTGTTTGGGATCAAAATTATCTATTTTTCCCCCCTTTCATTCATCACAACCTAAAACAGAAGAGTCATGGAGATTTGATCGAACCTAGGGTTTGGCAATATGACTAATATTAAATGATTACAGTACATGAGGACGGTTTGTTTTCCAAAGCAACCTGTATGAAAAAGGATTACTTAATGACCACAACACTGGCTGTTGATTTTAGAAACACAGGTCTGTACTTTTAAATACTCTCTCTGTTCAGTCAGCTGGCTAGTTCTTAAAAGAGCAAAAAGACTGCTTATATAGCCATCATTTACAGCAAAACATTATTTGCACAGCTTGCACATTATATTCTTCTAAGCAATGCACTTGTAAACATGGATTTGAAGGTACATCCAGGTATACTAGTTTGATTTAAGTAGTGATAAATAACAGTGTAAAAGTCAAAACAGATCAACACTTCTGCATGTTTTATTCAACAGCATCAGGTCAGAGTCCAACATGCTGATGGGAGACCATCATATTTATAATAATCGGTATGTTAAATGTTTACATTCACTGGACACTTACCATTTTGTAATTTTCATATGTTAACAGTATATATGGTCAGAATGACATTTACACATTCATAGCCTAAACTAATCCATACTGAAATGCTAAAGATCAACTTTAAAATATGTCGAATCTACTGTATCTAAAGACATATAATGCAACACTCTGGTTATGATGAATCATTTCATGTACAAACATGGGTCTGTGTAAATGCATGTAATTCAATCCACTACTTTAGAACTCTCCCAATTTCACAGCTTAGCACTGACATTCTGTAAGGAGTGTAGTGGAGAACAGGGACTCTTACCAGGCTGCTGAATGTACAGTGGGAACAGAGCCAGAGTGACCTGGACAGACTCCTGCAGGCTCTGGTAACATATCTGACGAGATTTTGTGGCTTCTCCTGATATGCTGTCAACTACATCCCTTAGGACACACAGGGTCTGCTGCAGCACCACTTTACCTGGAGGAAAAAAGAAAAATCAATATAGTAGAGCAAATGTCAATGGTTTAATTAATTACACTATGTTCTTGGCCACCTACAAATTTAACAGCACTCTGGATGCATTAATCTACCACAAGCCCATGCAAGAATGATCTGTTTATAGAGGAGAAAACTGGCAAAGTTGTCTTGCATAAGCTGAGACAGCAACTCCAGGCTTTCCTTTAGTGATTCCCCAGCATGGGGCCATGACATGAAATTCCCATCCTTCCAAAAGCCTTAATTTATTTATTCAGCTTTAGCAAAACAAAAATTCTTGCAACAAACCATTGGGCCAAAAGCCAAAAACTAAGCTTGGAAAAATAACAGCTTTGGGGATTATTGTGCATCCAAATATTCATCATAAACAAGCGCGCGCGCACACTTTATAGTTGACTGATCAGTTGTTTTCTTTTGCTGATGAGGCTACTCCTCTGCATGGTGAAACTGGCCCAAATTCTACTTCTATACTTGATATCTAGTTCCTTTTCCACTGATGACCTGCCTCGAATGCTCAAAAGTCAAAAAGTAACCGTGTTGTCGTGTTGTCTTGCAATGACATCATTGCTGCACAAGTTAGACAAGGAAGAAGCACTTAGATCAGCATTGTTTGGCCAGTTTACTGAACATCTCAGATTGGCTGCAACAAAATTACTGATTTAAGTTTATATTAAAAAAACAAACAAACAAAAAAAAACCCTTCGTAATCTATTTGAAGGACATGAATGTGATTGCACTCACTGTTGGGATGTTGGTCTGGTGGGCGGGGCAGCAGGCGATACTGATGCGTGATGGTGCCGATTAGACGTGCATGACTGGTTGATCGACTCTGCCACTGCTGTTCTGCCTCTGGTAGACTTGGCCACGGTAAAAGAAGCATATTTGACAAAGCCCTGCACACCAGCACATGAGCCTAAAACACACACATCAAAATAAACAAGAGCACACAAAATGCTTATCTGGAAAAAAATACATACCAACAGGAAAGCTTAAAGCATATACACGAAGCCATGGCCTCACTTTCTTTATAAATGACTTGAGACCTCAAGAATGGCACAGGAATAGTTTTAAGCGTTAGCAAGAAATCTAATAGTAATTATGATTAAAGTGATTTATTTAGGTAGCGGTCTGAGTGAATGACGTCGACATCTGTAACGTCACAGCAGGAAGTCTATCAGTCTCATCGCCATTTCCGCTATACTAAAACACAGCTGAGTGCAACTCCGATCTTCCATTCTGAGCTAATTTATCGCCATGCCACATAGAGGTGTTGCTGGCTGATGCAGCAACATGACAGAAGGTGGATTTACGTTGCATTCGTGGCCAAAGAATGTTCAAACCGCAAAGATTTGGACCCATTTTGCGAGAAATTCACGGGCACACTGGGCGCCCCTCTGCTCTGCACATTTTACTGAAGACTCGTATGAGACCTCTGATCTGTTGAGGAGTGTTGGCTATAAGCCGGTCTTGAAAGAGGGTGCAATACCAACAATTAAAGAAAACTACAAGTCTCATCTCATTATCTCTAGCCACTTTATCCTTCTACAGGGTCGCAGGCA
>JAODJS010000013.1:18507636-18519735 GCA_027576325.1 Sciades assimilis | reverse complement strand
GGGGGGGGGGCGTCGGCTGCGGGCCGGATGGCTGCCCGGCCTGAGTCGGGCAGTGGGGGTATGTGGCAGCAGGGGCATGGTCAAGCGTCAGTCTGTGACAGGAGGGAGGAGTCAGGGAAGGTAAGTGGCAGATTCAGTACACAAGATGTGAATTAATGTGTGTTTGTGTCTTCCCAGTGACTGCGCCCTTTATAAAGAGAGAGTGAGAGAAGCAGAGCAGAGCTCTCTCCCAACCAGACAACTGATGTGTGTGCGTGTCTGTGTGTGTTTGAGAATTACATAGTTGCTGAAAAGTGCTATAATAAAAGAGTTTTGGGAAACTCAGTTCTGTCCTGCCATCTTCCTGTGCTCCACCCACAGTCTACATTGCTACACATAGTTTTAAAAAAGAGCTATTGAAGATTAATGAACTGAGAGTGCTAGAGTTTTCGTATAGACCACAGGGGACAGCATAGAAAAAGTCTGGAGCGTCCACTGAGTGTGGTTAGATTGAATTTTAATTGAATGTTAAGAAAAGTAGGCATCATCAAAGGGCATCATGCAGACACACATTAACACACTCATTCACACCCAGGGGCATTTTCATGTAGCTGATCCACCTACGTGCATGTTTTTGAGCAGCAGGGGTGACCTCACACAGACAGTAACCCAAGCTCTGGATAGAACTGGGGACCTTGGAGCTGTGAAGTGGCAATGCCACCCACAGCACAACCATGGCACCCCCATTCAAGTACTTGTATAATCTACAGGTAAGCAAGAATTTATGATGAGGCAGGTGGCAATTTTTGCTTCTTTCAAGTATCACATGGCAAATTAAGAAGAACCCTTTATTTGTGACATGCACACTCAAGCACAGTGAAATTCATCGTCTGCATTTAACCCATCTGAAGCAGTGAACACATGCGTGCACACACAAGTGAGCACACACACATACCCAGAGCTTTGATGTTACTTTGTGCAGGAATTATTACAAATGTGTATGGCCAGCCATACTACAGCACCCAGGGAGCAGTTAGGGATTAGGTACCTTGCTCAAGGGCACTTCAGCCCAAGGTCACCCAACCATGTTAACCTAACTGCATGTCTTTGAACTGTGGGGGAAATTAAGTTTTTCGTGATTTTAAGCATAATGCTGTTCATCAAGAGCTTCTGTATATCACAAAGTCATAAATGTTTCCAAAATGCATTTGGTATTTTCAGAAAAACTGAGTGAAAAGGTCAGGTAAAGTGGAAGGTGTGGTGTGTCAGTAACATGATAGACAGCACCACTTCCAGTCAGACTACAAACCTGGCCAATCTGAACTACAACACCCAAGAACCACAGTGCCCTCTATCTCCTGCCTATTAATTACATCTGTCACTCATTTTCTGGTTAATCAGCCCATGCTATATAAACACCTCTCCCACACTCAATATGAAATAACATTCAGTGTCTTACCCGTCATACCAAGCCTTGTTATTCTGCCTACCTTAATGTGTTCTTGACCCTTGTTATTGTCTCATTCTCGTTACTCTTTAGTCTAGCCCTTATTACTCTGTCTGCCGATCGATTGACCCCTGCCAGTCCCTCAACTTCAATTTTGTCTAATGTTTTGGATTTGTTTGCCAGTCTGTGTTCCCCGTGTTCCCCTGCATATACACCCGTAAGTGCCTGCATCCTGACAGGATACTTTGCCGCATATGGATGCAGCAGAGGAGGCACAGCAGACTGCTTTGATCAGTCAGGGGTTCCTCTTAGGAAAACATTAGCAGATGCTTGCCAATCTCAACACCAAGATGGCTCAGCTCACTGCTATGATGCTGCAGGCCCTCCAAATGCGCCCCAAAGTTCCTCTGAGTCCCACGCTCCCACTTCCACCCTGCAAGAAGTACACTGGGGATGTGCTCAGCTGCAAGGGGTTTCTGCTTCAGTGCTCCATGTACTTCTCCTCACTCCCACACATCTTGGATGAATGTAAGATCACTGGATTTCTTTAGCTTTTAACTGACAAAGTGCTACAATAGGCCAGTGCAGTGTGGAGGAGCAGAGGCGAACACATCACCTCCTACAACAGCTTTCTTGAGTTATTCAAGCATGTATTCAATCACTAACTGGAGGGAATTGAAGTCAGTGAGAGCCTACTCACCATCACTCAAGGTTCAAGGAGAGTCGCCAATTATGCCCTAGATTTCCAGACTCTTGCAGCCACTAGTGGATGGAATGAGCCAGCATTAAAAGTGATGTTTTGCCAAGGACTTCACCCCTCAGTATTGAGGGAACTAGCATGCCGTGATAAACATCTCACTCTGGACACTCTTGTTGATCTCACCATTTGGCCAGACCATCTGCTATCCAGCCATCCATCCCTCTGGGAGGAATCCAAGCCTGCCATGGCCTCTAATTCTCCCTCTCCCATGGAAGTTTCTCGTGCTCACCTGAAATGCTCCAAACGAGATTGGAGAAAGAAGGAGGGCTTGTGCTTCTATTGTGGGAGCTCCAGTCACCCTATCATCCAGTGTCCAGTCTGCCTGCCACACACCAGCTCAGAGGAGACCAAGGCTCATTTGGTGAATCCAATAAGATTACTAGGAGCTCAATCTTCCAGTAGTACTGAAACTGTCTTCCTCTACCCATGTGCTGTCTGCGTTTAATGACTCAGGGGCAGAGGGAAACTTCATCACCAGCTCAGTCATCCCAAGGTTCAATCTGCCCACAAACTCGCTGCAGAGCCCACTCAGCATCCAGTCAATCAATGGGGGCCCCATAGGGGAGGGCCTTGTCACCTCCCAGACCGCTCCCATGTATATTCAGTTGGGGAGCTCTTCAGTCTGAACAAATCTAAGTCCTTGTCACAGCTACCAAGCATAACATAATCATCCTGGTCTATCCGTAGCTACAGCTTCATGACCCACTCATCTCCTGGCTGAACAAGGAGATTTTCCAGTGGTCCCCAACATGTTTCCAGGACTGCCTCTGACATCCACAGTTAAATCTTTCCTCCACCTTCATAGAGAGTCCTCACCCTGGCTCCCTGGAAGGGATCCCTGCATGCTCTGTACCTAAGGGAGGTCTTCAGCAAGGGCAAAGCATGCAGGCTACCCCCACATCATCCATACGATTGTGCCATTGACCTCCTTCCTAGTACTTCTCCCCCACACAGCCACATTTACCCTCTGTCCCAGAACAAACAAGCTGCTATGGAAGAGTACATACAGGAGACCCTCAAGCAGGGGTACATATGCCCATCCACTTCACCAGCGTCCGCGGGATTATTTTTTGTGGAGAAGAAAGTGGGCAAACTTAGTCTGTGTATAGACTTGAGGACTCAATCAGATATCAGTGAAATATCTGTATCCACTTCCACTTGTCCCCTCTGCATTGGAACAGCTCTACAGTGCCATGATCTTCTCCAAGCTTAACCTACATAGTGCCTCCAACCTGGTCTGCATCCACGAGGGCGATGAGTGGAAGCATGCCTTCAGTACCAGCACCAGCCATTTTGAGTGCCAGGTCATGCCTTATGGCCTCTTTTTGGCACCAAGCATGTTGCAGTGCCACATTAATGATGTGCTGCGAGACATGTTTGGGAAGTAATGTCATAGCTTACATCGATGACATCCTGATCTACTCCCTTGATGAAGAGAGTCATCTTAACCATGTTCAATCAGTACTCGAGTGCCTGTCTAAGAACTATCTCTATGTCAAGGATGAGAAGCATGAATTTCACATGCATAAGGTCTCCTTCCTTGGGTATATCAGTGCTGAGAGGGTCAACATGGACCCCTCCAAGGTAACTGCAGTCATATCCTAGCCTGTACCCATCTCAGTGAAGAAGCTCCAACATTTCCTAGGCTTCGCAAACTTTTATTGTCATTTCATTAGAGGGGTCAGCATCCTCGTGGCACCCCTGACCTCACTCCTGAAGAAGGGACCAAAATACCTCCACTGGAACCCCACAGCCAAAGAGGCCTTTGACAGGTTCAAAACAGCTTTCACCACAGCCCCTATCCTTCAGCATCTGAACCCGACCCAACCTTTCAATGTCGAAGTAAATGCCTCCGAGATTGGTGTAGGAGGGGTTCTCTCCCAGCGCTTCAGTGAAAGGCCCAAGCTCTACCCAGTGGCATTCTTCTCCAAAAAGCTCACTTCAGCAAAGAGAAACTATGACGGTGGGAACCAAGAGCTAATGGCCATCAAGCTCACCTTAGAGGAATGGAGGCACTGGTTGGAGGGGGCCACACACCCCTTTGTCTTTTTTACTGATCATAAAAACTTAAATCATCTCAAGAAGGCAAAGAGACTGAACCCACGTCAATCCCGCTGGGCACTGTTCTTCACCCATTTCAACTTCACGATATCTTATCGTGAAGGGCACTGAAAACACCAAGGCTGATGCCCTGTCATGCATCTTCAGCCCATCTCTTCATGACCAGGAACCTCATCCCATACTGACACCTGAATGCTTCGTCCAGGTGATCACCTGGGACCAACAAGGAGATAAGGGACTCACAACCACAGAATCCTCCAGTCAACTGCCCACCAGACCACCTGTATGTCCCTAAACATCTCAGGAGCAGACTCATCACATGGGCACACACTTCTGCCACTGGTCATCCCAGCAGCAATTATTGTTCCAGCACATGTTCTGATACTTTGGCATCCCAGAAGACACAGTCAGTGACTGTGGCCCTCAATTTATCTCTTGTTTGTGGGCCAACTTCATGGAGTGGCAAGGGGTCTCTATGAACCTCACTTCAGGATATCATCCCCAGTCAAATGGCCAGGTAGAGCCAACCAAGATATAAGATGTTTCTTCAGAATCTTCTCAGAGTCAGGACTGGGCCTGATTCATCCCATGGCTGAATACATGCAAAACTCTCTCAGCCACATAACTTACACCTTTCCGGTGTATGCTCAGCTAACAACCTCCCTGGTTTTGGGATCACTCTCCAGCATGGGTATAGGCCGTGGAAAAGTGATTCACCCATAGCCAGTTGATTTGGAAGGAAGTTCACCAATGCATCATGTCAGTTAATGCTAAGTACAAGGCATACACTGATAAGCACTGGAGCAACAACGCCAATTACTATCCTGGTGATCAGGTATGGGTGTCCACCCCCTGGTGGACAACACATGCCTGGTTTACCCAACACATGCCAAAAATTATAGGCATGCTACATCAAATCGTACAAGGTGCTCCGGTGCATCAACAAAGTTTCCTATAGACTTGTGCTCCCACCTGACAGTCGTCTGTCACCCACCTTCCATGTCTCCTGCCTCAAACCCTCCATCCAGGGTCCCCTATCTGAGAACATCCCCACCCTCGACCACCCATCTCCTGGCCCAGAAGGAGAACCCATGTACCAGGTAAACTGGATCCTAGACTCTAGCTGTAGCTAGGGTCAGCTAGAGTACCTGGCAAATTGGGAGGGCTATGGACCAGAGGAACAAAGCTGGGTGGGAGTGAAGGACATCCTAGACACTCTCCCTACTCAAGAGTTTCACAACCAACACCCTGACAAGCCTGCACCCAGAAGGAGGGGGCATCCAAGGAAGAATGTAGCTCCTGGAGCGAGCTCCTCAGGTGGGGTCCTGTTAATAACACGGTAGAGAGCGCCACTTCCAGTCAGACCACAGACATGGCCAATCTGAACTACAACACCCAAGAACCACAGCACCCTCTATTGACTGCCTATTAATTACACCTGTCACTCATTTTCTGGTTAATCAGCCCATGCTAAACAAACACCTCTCCCACACTCAGTCGATCCGAAGTGATGTTCAGCGTCTTACCTGTCATACCAAGCCTTGTTATTCTGTCTGCCTTATCATGTTCTCAACCCTTGTTATTCTCGTTACTCTTCAGCCTAAGCCTTATTACTTTGTCTGCCAATCGATCGACCCCTGCCTGTCCCTAGACTTCGATTTCGTCTAGCTTTTTGAATTTGTTTGCCAGTCTGTGTTCTCCGCTCTCTGCTGCACATATATCCATAAGTGCTTGCATCCTGACATAGTGATTAATCACCATCTTATCATTCACACATATTTCTGGCACATCACATTTTAACTAATTGTTCTGGGCACAAATGTTAAGCAGAAAAGCCAGATCTATGTGGGTGCCATGTACAATGATTTTGGGAGCCCTTATCAGGCTTCCACAAATTGAGCAGGTATTTTTTTTATGTTAATAATAGTAGCTATGTGCATCCGCACAGCATTAGAGTGGAGGTAGTGTGGTCAGTACCCCACTGACTTGCTCACTTGAGTTTGTTGATGGTGTAGTGGCTGGCTGCTTTATGTCCCGGGACTCCTTCATGCCTGTGTTACCTTCGGGCTCTCCCCTTTTAGTTATGCTGTCATAGTTAGTTTTGCCAGAGTCCTTGCTTGTACTCAGCACAAAATGTATACTGTTCCTACTTATTCAAGTGACATTGGGCATACCTAACAACCTGTTTTCTCTCCCCCCCTCAAAAAAAAAATCTGTCCTTCTGAGTTACATTCAAGATTCAAGATTATTTTCATTTGTCCCGCAGGAAATTTGTCTTGGACAAACACAAAGCTGCTGCAACATACAACACATAAAAAACAAAACACAAATAACAAAAGAAAGACTCAATAAATAGGCCTATTCAAAGTGCAGTACTGAAGTGCATAATGGGTGTATCCATACATAGCATTACTAGACAGAAGTCAGTTAGCGGCTTGAGTTCAATAGATTAATAGATGTGGGGATGAAAGAAAATTTATACCTATTCAGAAACCTTTTTTTGCTTTTAACTGGGACTCTATATCGCCTACCAGAAGGGAGCAGTTCATACTCTGAGTGCAAAAAGTGTGTGGGGTCTTCAATTATTTTCCTAGCCTGTCTAAGCACAGACTCCTCATATATTACTTGTAGGGTGGGGTGCTCCCTTACCCCCACCACTTTTAACGCGGAGTGAATCAGTCTGTTGATTTGTGACTTAACTTTGACTGTTAGGTTCCCAAACCAAACAGTGATTGCATATCGTAGTACACTCTCTACAACAGCATGATAAAAAATAAGCATTACCCCTTGTTGCACACCAAACACCCTGAGTCTACGTAAAAAGTGGAGCCGCTGCTGGATCCTGGTACACACATTGTTTACATGAGCATTCCATGACAAATTGTTGTCAAAGTACACACCCAGGTATTTATATGTCTCAACCTGAGAAATGTTGGTGTTGCAAATAAATAATGGAGTGTGATCCCCCACCTGATTGGGGTCAAAGACCATTTCCTCTGTTTTTCTGGCATTTACACTGAGGTAATGGTCCTCACACCACTGAACAAAACGGTTAACCTCTTGCTTGTAAACAGAGGTATCACCCTCACCATCTAACAAACACAAGATGGCGGTGTCATCAGAGAATTTAATAAATGAAACAGTGGGGTGACTGCTGATGCAGTCATTTGTGTATGCTGTGAACAAGGGAGGTGAACTCACACATCCTTGTGGAACTCCCGTACTTATTGTTTTAAACTGAGATGTTGTCTGGTTCACTCTGACCTGTTGTGTCCTGTTAGTTAAAAAGGAGTGGTACCACATGATGATGTAAGGGTTAACAGACATATGTTTGAGTTTACTGAGAAGGATGTGTGGCTGCACGGTGTTAAAAGCAGAGCTGAAATCGACAAACAGTAATCTGGCATAAGCCTTGGGGTTTTCAAGATGTTGCAGAATTGAGTGTGATATGGAAAGAATTGCATCGTCAGTGCCCCTGTTGTCCCTATAGGCAAACTGACATGGGTCAAGCTGTCCTTGTAAATTGGATTTCAGTTTCCCCACCATCAACTTCTCTAAGCACTTGACTACGATGGAAGTCAAGGCTACCGGTCTATAGTCATTGTTTTCTTGAGGAACATCCTTTTTGGGTAGAGGGATGATGGTCGCCCTTTTCCACAGAGATGGAACAATGTGGGAGTCCACAGACCTTTGATAGACAGGGGCCCAGGCTGGAGTGAGTTCTTCGGCACATGTCTTTAAAAGAAATGGTGAGATGCCATCTGGGCCTGCTGCCTTGTGTGTATCTAGTTTTTTGAACAGTTTTGTTACAGTGGTGTGGTCTATATCTATTTTTGAAACCCCGCTCCCCCATGCTATAGTGTCCAGGACATTATTACACTCTGCTGTGTGATCATGCACATCAAAGCGGAGGTAGAAGTTATTTAGTTCATTTGCCATAACACTGTCATCCATTGAATGCAGTGATTTCCTACTGGGTTTCATATTCGTGATCGTTTTCATAGTGTCCCACATTTTTTTTGTGTTATTTGTTTTAAAGTCTTTTTCAATAGAGTCCTTGTATTGTCGTTTTGCTAAAGCAAGTTTCTGGTTTAGTTCTTTTTGCACTACTTTCTGTTGCAATAAGTCCCCATTTTTAAATGCCTTTCTCTTGCGTTTGATGCAGTCCTTAATGTCCTTGTTAATGTATGCCTTATTGTTTGGGTATATCCTAATCGTCTTAGATGGTATTATTGTGTCCACACAGAAGCTGATGTATGAGGTAATAACCTCTGTAGATGTATTCAGGTCAGACTCATGAAAGATGTTCCAGTCGGTGCTCAGAAAACACCCTTTCAGAGTCTCAATGCTGTCGGTGGACCAAGTTTTAAGAGTTTTTACCAGAGGTTTGCTCCTCTTCAGTGCAGAACGGTAGATGGGAATGAGATGAATAACGTTGTGGTCTGAATTGGACAACGGTGCCTTGGCTATGGCTGTGTATGCATTAAGAATATTCCCATAACACTTGTCCAATATTTTGTTAACCCTGGTGTTACATGTGATCTACTGAACAAAACCAGGTAAAGTCATCTCCAGCTTGCAGTGACTGACGTCTCCCAGGATGAGTATGGGTGCGTCTGGTGTACGTTGCAGCTGCCTGTGCACACAGTCAGCTACAACACCTGCTGCTCTCCCTGCGTTGGCACTTGGTGGAACGTAAACTGCACAAATTAGAATGTTGCTAAATTCCCTAGGTAGGAAGAATGGTCTAAAGCTCACGCAAAGCAATTCAACGTCCGGATTGCATACTGTCTCGTATTATGTACTGCCTGCACCAATCGTCATTTATATAAACACATAATCCGCCCCCTCTCTTCTTGCCCGACTCAAAACTCCTGTCCACGCGTGCAAGAGAGAAGCTGTCCAGCTCAACAAGTAAGTTGGGTATGTCTGGGTGTAACCAAGTTTCGGTAAAAACCATGGCGCATGACTCGCGGTATTCGTTGCAGTTCCGTGTGTACATTTTTAATTCGTCCATTTTATTCTTGAGCGAACGCACATTGCCCAGAATAATCGAAGGTAAAGGTGGCTTACTCCCCCTCCGCCGTAGCCTCTTCCTCACGCCGCTGGCTCTACCCCTCCTCCGCTGTTTCCTCGGCTCGTTGTTGTCTGTGTCTCCATCCTGCCGGTTGACTCCCGGAGGTCGCCGTCATATTTCCTTGGGCACGTCAGGAAACAGTGGTGCCTCTGCCGTGTAACTATTCCAGAGGGACAGTAGTGTTTCCCTGTCGTATACACGGATCTCCTGGCTGCTGCCCATGCCACCTGTTTGACATGTCTTCAGTGCAGCAAGTAACAGAAGAGCTCCGATGCCTACAACTTCCAGCGACGCCATCTCGTACAGCTATGTAACATCAGCGAACTTCAGACCGACAAAAACATTACAACGTGAAACACCATAATATAACGTAAAATGCAACAGCTCTGCTGTCCGTGTCGCTGCAGAGCAGCGCCAAACCGGAAGTGTTACAGCGTGTACCTCTGCCTGGAGTAATAGTCATATTCGCACTTTAGACGATGTTTATGGTGACTCCGGGCTGTGTACCTTTCAAGATATTAGAGACAGGTATAATGTGCCTGTACGCTCATTCTTTTTCTATCTGCAGCTTAGATCATCTCTACTGGCACGGTCTCTGCATTATATCACTTCTTCCTGGAGGCCTCTTCTAATGAATTACCACTTGACAGAATGTGGAGGCGTGATTGCCCCAGTCTTGATTCTGATTTTGAATGGTCACAGGTCTGGGCAAATATTAGGGAGGCTTCCCACAACCCAGACCACCAGCAGATCCACTTTAACTATATACACAGAACATATTTAACCCCTCGCAAGCTCCACTGATAACTGATCCCTTGTGTAGCCTACAGTATGTTCTATGAAAGCCTCTGGCACTTTTTTGCATATGATATGGAATTGCCCTCCTGTCTCACAGTTCTGGTCTAAAATGGCAGCTAAGTTATCTGACTTAGTATCAGTGACCATACCAGTGACTATACTTGTCCTTCTTCTAAACGATCTGTCAGAGATGAATATTACAAATCTTAAAAAGCGCGTTGTTCTCGCCGGCCTGACAGCTGCTAAGAAGTTGATTGCATTGCGATGGAAACCTCCCCATTCTCTCACCATCAGACACTGGGCCCATACTTTCCTGGATGTAATTTATTTAGAACTGTCAACTGCTAGAGTTAATGGCGCTAGTGAGGCTACCATAAACAGTTGGCACGCAGTAGCTGATTCGCTGAAAGAGCTTATAGGATGAACACTTCCCTTACTTGATGCCTTTTTGTGACTCGTAATCTCCTTGTTTCCCCTGAGAGTGTGTGTGTGTGTACACATGAGAGAGATGATATCTATAGGATGCCAGTAGACTTGAGTGAGCATACCTAATGAGTGTAGTGCTGGGGGTGGGAGGAGGTGCTTCCCCCCCGCCCCCCACCTCCCCACTCATGTCCTTTTTAGTTTCATTTGTTTGCACTTTATTTACATGCAAAATTATTATTATTAGTAAATCATTTGTTACTGTCAATTCTTGTACTGTCTTTATTGTCCAATTACCAAGTTTTTTTTTTTTTTTGGTTGTAACTCATGTTCTTGTTCAAATTAACATTTGGTCACAAAAAAGATGTAACAAAAATGTCTCTTCCGTTTACCATAACAAAAGGGGAAACAATCTGATGTTGTGACACATCAGTATCAAGTTATAAATGGCAGTAAATAGTGATGATGGATATCAGACTGAGCTGAGCTTTGGAATGCTATCAGACTGGATTTGACACATTTCTCAGTCTAATCTATTTTATTTGTAATACTGTAGTGCTTATAGAGTGACATGACACCTGACAAAAGCCGAAATAAACATTAAAAAAGGCTTCACTAGTTGTCACTGTCCATCATATCATTTAATGTCTACAGAAATCTGTCACTTGACTCGGTGTGATAGTAACTTAACATTAATAAACACAGTCTGTACATCAGCTGATACTTTAGAAAGTCTTTTTAAACATGTCTTTAGGTTCAGTTAATTTGTAATGAAGGGTTTATGTAGGTGTCATGTAGTCCTAAGACGATGTCCCTTCAGTAACTTTGCCTTTATAAGATGATGTACATGCCATAAACACAGATGATAATAACTATTTTATTGTTTGTATGCCAGGTGAAGTATCTTAAAGCTGCTGACTGCAAAGTCATCTGACATTTTCAAAATTTTTATTGTGCATGGCATTTTGCTATTTCTCCCAAGAACAATATGATGCAGATGAGATGTGATCATTTTGATGCGCTTTTCTCCATTTTGGGTCCGTGTTCCTACCTTTTGAGGTAATGTCCCTAAGGAAACAGGCGAACGCGAGGAGGAGCTTGCTTTTTTTTTTTTTAACACGAGGACCTTTAACTAATTAGCAAAGCTATGGAATGGCCCTATGTCACACCAAGATGGCGATGCACAGAAAACATGCCAATTAAAATTTTATATTTTATCAGCAGTTCGAAAAGCTGAAAGATGCAGGCATCACGGATCCATTTAATTTACCCACAAATGTATTTCTTTATTCTGCTCACTGTACTGTACTGTGTGTGTGTGTGCGCACAGCTCCAGATGGTTTAAATGCAAAGGAGGAATTTTGCTGTGCTTGAGTTTACACATGACAAAAATGAAAGCTTCTTAATTTTCCCACAAATATTTTTATTCCACTTGAAACGTGTAGGGGGAGGAGCCACGTGAGGGTCTAAATCCTCGCGCTGGATCCACCGGAAATAAAGGAGTTGCGTTTTGGGATTTATCTAGTTATGAATTATGCAATAATTTATAACCAA
>JAODJS010000013.1:18281320-18292808 GCA_027576325.1 Sciades assimilis | reverse complement strand
TTCATGGAAAAACAAAAATCTGTGATGTCCGTGAAAGTCCTCTATAGTATTCCATTTAGGCAATTATAACTTGTGTGGTAGACTATTGCAGCATTAATGTGTCTGCTGCAGAATGGTAGGGATCTGGGTTTCATTCTCAGCTTGATTGTGTGCTCATGTTTGATTTTACTCAGAGCTTTAAAAATACATGAACAAATCACCTTGGATGTATGAAAAATTGTCAATGTTACTCAATTCAGTCATGTAGTTGGACAAACCAGCTTGCTCCACCTCACAAGTATGAAGAGGGACACCAACATGATCATCCTTCGCAGGCAAAGAGGACCATGCTGCTTCATTGATAGTAGGTGCAAAGATGGCTGATCCTTGCATGGGATGTGCGATGGCAATGTGGACATGAGTGTGGGGTGATTTGGTAATGACTATGTAGAGCTGCATATTCTGCTCTTCCTCTGGCACTTGGCTTGGGCATCTTGGACACATTGTTTTTCATAAGCATTGACCTCTTGGGCGATGACAGCTCTCCAGTGACTTCTGTTGTCGGCCCTTCTTTCCCAAGTCTCTGGGCAGATGTTGCAGCACTTCAGGTTGACTTGGAGAGCATCCTTGAATCTCTGTCTGCCCTGCAAGCATCTCCCAGAGCAGAGCTCTCCATAGAACAAGCGTTTGGGAAGTTGGTCATCCTACATGTGGTGACCGTGTCCAGACCATCGGAGTTGAGTGTTTCAGGATGGCAAAAATGCTTAGAAGGCTAGCTCTGGTCAGGATCACAGTGTCGGGCACTAGGTCTTGCCACTTGACCTGCATAATTCTTAGGCAGTCCATATGGAATCTGTTCAGCTGCTTTGCATGTTGGCTGTAGGCAGTCTATGGTTCACAGCCATACAAGAGCAAAGTCATGACTATAGCTTGGTAGACCTTTATCATGGTTTTGAGCGAGATTCCCTGGTGGTCCCACACAGACAATTAGTTTGCCAAACGCAGCACTAGCCTTGGAAATCTGATGGTCAACTTCCTGGTTGATGTGCAGACTGCGTGAGAGGGTGCTCCCAAGGTAAATTAACTTGTCGCATATAGTAAGCACTTCACCTCCAACAGTGATCTGAGGCTTGATGTATGGCTGACCTGGTGCAGGTTGGTGCAGCACCTCTGTCTTTTTGCTATTGGTCAGTCCAAAGTCTGTGCATGCAGCCACAAAGCAGTCCATGCTCTCTTGCATCTCCAGTCAAGGCATTGAGGGTGCAGTCATCCACAAAGAGGAATTCATGGATGGTGGTGTGGATTTTCATTTTGGCCTGAAGTTTGAAGATTGAAAAATGCCCTGTCCATTCGGTAGCAGATCCTAATTCTGGTTTCTCTTACGCAAAAGATATCAGAAAGCATGGCTGAAAACATAAGTAGCGTAGGCATGAGGATGCACCCTTGCTTCACACCATTCATCATGGCAAAAGGCTCACTGTGGGCTCCATTTGTCTTGGATGCGTGCCTGCATTCTATCATTAAACTGGTGGGTCATGTAGATGAAATGGTCTGGGCAGCTGAATTTGGACATGATCTTCCAGTCCTTCTTGGCACACACTGTCAAATGCCTTGGTCAAGTCAATGTATGTCAAGTAGAGGCTCACATTCTGCTGTTCACGGTTCTCCTGCAACTGGTGGGTGGCAAAGATCATAACAGTACTGTGACAGCTGCAGAATCCACACTGGCTTTCAGGTAGTAAACCCCATTCAAGGTGTTCTGTCAGTCAATTTGGCAGGACTCAGGACAGAATCTTCCCTGTGATTGATGGAGATGCCCCAGTGGCTACTGCAGTGTTGACCATGACCTTTTCATTTGTAGAGGTGTATGATGGTTGCATCCTTGAAGCCCTGTGGGATCTGGCACTGCTGCCACATTCCTCTGAACATTTCGGTCATGCTGCTGCTGAGTGTTGGTCTACCACTGGCATATACTTCAGCAGGGATGGCATCACTTCCAGGGGCTTTCCTGTTTAAGTTCTTGATGGCCTTGACCACTTCTGCTTCTGAGGGCAGGTCGTCCAAGTGAGGGTTCACTGGCACTTGGGAGAGGCATGCAATGGCATTATGTTGGATGGGCAATTCAGAACACTGTCGGTGTTCAGCCCAGTGTTGAAGGATGACTTCTTTTTCTGGGAGAAGGATACTGCCATCAACACTCTGTATGGGGGATGATCCAGAGGAAGGTGGACCATGGATAGCTCTCATGGTGCTGTAGAAACTCTTCCAGTCTTTGTGGCCTGCAAAGCCTTGGATCTCTTCAGCTTTGGCACTGAGCCAAGAGTCTTGCATGTGCTGGAGTTCTTTGTGCCTTGCTCTTGACCGCAATCGGGGCAGCTTTCTTTGGAGAGGAGTTTGGGTCCATCAGGACTGCTTGGTGCAGCTGATATTTCTCTTGGAGTGGTGCACTGATTTGTCACACTCATCAAACCAGTCCTGGTGTTTCCTACAAAAAGGCCCAAGCATGGCAAGGGCAGCTGCATGAATGGTGTCCCTGTATTTGGTCCAGTCTTCTGTTGGTTAATTGCAGCATGGGCAGTGCTTCTGAGCAAGCTTGTCGGTTGTTGAGGTTAGACAGGGGCATGTTGTTAAGCCACTACTTGGGTCTCTTTCCTTGGGGTCTTCAGGGTGGTTGGATATGCAGCTTGAACTTGGAGATGAACAGGCCACCAATCTGCACCACACACAGCTTTGGTGATCCTGATGTTTCTTGTTTGTCTAGTGAGGATGTAGCCCAGTAAGTGTCAATTCTGTGTGGATGTCTCCAAGATGTTCTGTTGTGGCGTGGGAGCTGGAAGAGGGAGTTGGTAATCATGAGCAGAGCACCGTTTCCAGCAGAAGATGACCATTTGCTGTTGCATTTTCCTATGCTGTATTTACCAAGGATGTCCGGCCAGATTTTGTGGTCCGATCCAACCAAGTGTTGGTCCCCTAGTATGAGGAGTTTATCTCTCGAACACCAGTGATGATGGAATTCAGTTCATCATAAGACTTCTTTGTTGTCAGAATTTGTCATTGTGATTGTCATCATAGCAAAGCATTTTCCAGGAAGTGGGAAACAGTGTCATGAGCCTGTCATTTATACCTTTTGATGTTGTCCGTTTCTTCACTAGGCTGGTCAGTATCATGAAGCCTACTCCAGATTCGCAGCTCTTCACTTCCAGAAGAACATGAATCCGGCTCCTACCTCAGTCAGCTGACCCTCACCAGCAAAACTGGTCTCCCTCAAAGCAGCTATCTGCATGCTGTATATTGCTAGTTCTTGAGCTACCAGTACAGTCCTCCTCTCTGGTCTAGAGGTACAAGTTCTATTGGAGTATATGCACATTCCAGGCTCAAGGTGAGAGGAGTCAAGTTTACTTATATAGCGCTTTTAACAAATGTTGCAAAGCAGCTTTACAGAATTTGAACAACTTGCAGATGGAGCCACCCCCCGTTTCTTTGACTGGTTCATGACTGTCTGCCAATTGGTCAGTGCAGATAATTTATCCCCCGCAATGATGTAGTAATGTTATCAATGTGAGTTTCAAATGAAAGACTGGGGTCAATAATCACCCTGAGGTCATTTACTGCTGCATTTGAAGAAATGTGAAGTCACCTTGTGTCTCGTGTGTGTTTTTTTTTTTTTTAACTGCTAATGGTGGGAACTCCTGCCAGCCATGGTAAGCTGGCCAGGGGAGGGTTTTGAGGCAGGCAATGTTTAGGATACCTTTTCCAGTCCCTTCCTCATGCCTTGGAGGTGAGCAGCATGTTCCTGAATAGGGCTGCTCAGATGTCCAGGTGGCTGAGGTCCAGTGCTGCCTTGTTCAATGAATAACAACCCTGTGGCCCAGGCCGCCTCACATGTGGGTCCATGGCTATGGCTGCCAGTGTAGTCCAGATGGCAGGACACAAAGCTGGGTTCAGTGGAGGGCCTGGAAGACTTATGTGCCTCATCCAGCCTGAAGCACTCCACAACACTTGCTGGTGATGCTGTAACACCTGTCAAGGAACTCCTCCATGTGGTCAAGTGACCATGAGCAGGCATGCACAGACTACACATGCATGGGGTAGGCATTCCCTGAGGCTTTTCTATCAGGTTGGCTTGCTTAGCCTTTAGCTGTCCTTAGCCACCCACAAGGCAGTGGGGTGATTTGTCCCAAAGCTGGGAGATGGTTTGAGTGGCACCAGGGTGGGTCCATGTGCCAATGGGCCTGCGTACCAGTCATCTGTGGGCCACACCTCCAAGTCCTCACAGTTTAGCCTGGGGCCACGAGGTACCCAGTTTATGCTGTCTGACCCATGGAGGCACTGTGTAAAGCATATTGTGAAGAGGCTATGTACTGGCATGAGAGACTTGAGCCCTCTGCTCTCCAGTCACAAAATGCAAGCCTGTGGTGGAGGATATGTGAGGGTGGGGACACACATGCATACACATGGGACGCGTGCACACACAACACAACCATTTAGACAGTGGGGCACCAACATAAGTGTTTGGGTATACTCTTCTCTGGCAGCACAACTTTGTGACCTCTTAAGTTGTCCTGTGACTAACAGCTCATATAATCTGTTTTAGGTCATTTATGCAGAAATGTAGAAAATTCTAATGGGTTCACAAACTTTCAAGCACCACTGCACTAATCACCTATTCTGAATGGCCAACTTCCATCCATCCGTTATCCAGACCGCTTATCAGTCAAGGTTATGGGTAAGCTGGAGTCAATCCCAGCTGACTTCAGGGGAGAGGTGGGAAACACCCTGGGCAGGTTGCCAATCTATCGCAGAGAGAAAACGGACAAGCTTTTCTCTCTCACAAGCAATTGAGAGTAGCCATTTGACCTAATCCACATCTTTTGTCTTTGAAGTAGGAAGAAACCGGAGCACCACACGAGGTTCAAACTTATTGCTGTGAGGCAACAGTACATTGCACCACCGTGCTGCCTCAGTGACCAATTTATAAATGAATAAATAGGTTGCTATGTGACATACGACAAAGTTCCATTGATTTTGCTTTCTGGATGTCACACAATTGCATGGTAGCATACACACTGTCCTGTTTTAGTTAATTATTGCACAAGGTGTCAAACTTAATTTCAGTTTTAGACATCTAGGTAGTAGAATGTTTATTTGGAATCGGTGGACTGTTCAAAACCAAATAAGATGTTTTGGTGTTCATCCAAACACCATTAGTTGGGAAAGTGTAACAGGAAGTAACACTAGCAAAAATACAGAAAAGGTCACATGATCAGCACATGAGATGTTGGTCATAAGGCAACTTAAGATGTCAGAGTTGTGCTGCCAGAGAAAATGGTGAACCCAAACACTTATGTTGGTGCCCCGCTCTCTAAATGGTTGTGTAATGTGTCAAGTGTGTGCATGTCCCGTGTGTGTCCCCACCTTCACTTGTATCCTCCACTACTGGCTTGCATTTTGTGACTAGAGAGCAGAGGGCTTAAGTCTCTCATGCCAGTACATAGCGCCTCCACAATAAGCTCTACACAGTGCCTCCATGGGTCAGACAACGTAAACTGGGTACCTCATGGCCCCAGGCTAAATTGCGAGGACTTGGAGGTGTGGCCCCCAGATGACTGGTACACAGGCCCGTTGGCACATGGACCCACCCTGGTGCCACTCAAACCATCCCCCAGCTATGGGACAAATGGCCCCACTGCCTTGTGGGTGGCTAAGGACAGCTAAAGGCTAAGTGAGCCAACCTGATAAAGCCTCAGGGAATGCCTACCCCATTCATGCATAGTCTGTGCATGCCTGCACACTGTCACTTGACCACATGGAGTTCCTCGACAGGTGTTACAGCATCACCAGCAAGTGTTGTGGAGTGCTTCAGGCTGGATGAGGCACACAAGTCTTCCAGGCCCTCCACTGAACCCAGGCCCTCCACTGAACCCAGCTTCATGTCCTGCCATCTTGACACTGTCTTGCCGTGGGAAACCATCGACCCTGAGTGAGCGTGAGGATGGCACAGTGCAACCCATCCTCACTGAAATCCAAATGCAAGCGCAAGGTATGCCTTCATCTTAATCAAACTCGTCCACCATTTACCACTGCATTCAGCCTTCATTAACCTTATCCACCATCACTACCCAAGTCCTCCAGCGATGGGCAAGTGATGAAGCAGCAGGTGTTGGGCTGCACTGGCAGCCGTAGCCATGGACCCACACATGAGGTGGCCTGGACCACAGGGTCCTTGTTCATTGAACAAGGCAGCACTGGACCTCATCAGCCACCTGGGCATCTGAGCAGCCTTATTTAGGAACATGCTGCTCACCTCCATGGCATGAAGAAGGGACTGGAAAAGGTGTCCTAAACATTTGCCTGCCTCAAAACCCTCCCCTGGCCAAGTATCCAGTGTATTTTTCTCATTTGTTTAACTGGGATCTCTACCTACTTTTAAGACCTGCCTTCACACAAGTCTTAAAAGTAGAGATCCCAGTTAAACAAATGAGACAAATATTATACTTGATCATTTATTGAGGAAAAATGATCCAATATTACATATCTGTATGTGGCAAAAGTATGTGAACCTCTAGGATTAGCAGTTAATTAGTCAGGTGTTTTCAATCAACAGGATGACAATCAGGTGAGTGGACACCCTGTTTTATTCCAAGAACAGGGATCTGTCAAAGTCTGATCTTCACAACATGTTTGTGGAAGTGTATCATGGCATGAACTGTTGATCAGTCCTGCACACTGGCTTGAAGGAATTTTAGCCCATTCCTCTGTACAGAACAGCTTCAACTCTGGGATGTTGATTTCCTCACATGAATTGCTCGCTTCAGGTCCTTCCACAACCTTTCAATTGGATTAAGGTCAGGACTTTGACTTGGCCATTCCAAAACATTAACTTTAACCATTGTTTGGTAGAATGACTTGTGTGCTTGGGGTCGTTGTCTTGCTGCATGACACACCTTCTCTTAGGATTCAGTTCATGGACGGATGTCCTGATATTTTCCTTTAGAGTTCACTGGTATAATTCAGAATTCATTGTTCCATCAGTGATTGCAAGATGTCCTGGCCCAGATGCAGTAAAACAGGCAAAAACCATGGTACTACTATCACCACCATGTTTCACAGATGGGATCAGGTTCTTGTACTTGAATGCAGTTTTTTTTTTTTCCCCTTTCTCCAAACATGACACCACCTCATTTGAAACCAAAGTTCTATTCTGGTCTCGTCGGTCCACAAAACATTTTTCCAATAGCCTTCTGGCTTGTTCACGTGATCTTTAGCAAACTGCAGATGAGCAGCAATGTTCTTTTTGGAGAGCAGTGGCTTTCTCCTTGCAACCCTGCCATGCACATCACTGTTGCTCAGTGTTCTCCTGATGGTGGACTCATGAGCATTAACATTAGCCAATGTGAGCGAGACCTTCAGTTGCTTAGAAGTTAACCTGGGGTCTTTTGTGACCTTCCTGACCATTTACACACCTTGCTCTTGGAGTAATCTTTGTTTGACCACTCCTGGGGTGGGTAACAATGGTCTTGAATTTCCACCATTTGTACACAACCTGTCTGACTGGATTGGTGGAGTCCAAACTCTTTCAAGATGGTTTTGTAACCTTGTAATCAGCCTGATGAGCATCAACGCTTTTTCTGAGGTTCTCCGAAGTCTCCGTTCTGCCACGATACACTTCCATAAATGTGTTGTGAAGATCAGACTTTGATAGGTCCTTATTCTTTAAATAAAACAGGGTGCCCACTTGCACCTGATTTGTCATGCCAATGATTGAAAATGCCTGACTCTAATTTCACCTTCAAATTAACTGCTAATCCTTGAGGTTGAGTTTTACCACTGGCAGGTATGTAACATTTGGATCATTTCCCTCAAAATGACCAAGTATAATTTCTCACTTATTTAACTGGGTTCTCTTTGTCTACTTTTAGGACTTGTGTGAAAATCTGTTTTAGGTCCTATTTATGCAGAAATATAAATTGTAGAATTCACAAACTTTCAAATACCACTGTATTTCAGTGGAATTTAAAATAGTTTGTGAATGAGGACTTTATGAAGATTTAACATTTGTTTTTGTGAAATGGATTTTTTTTTTTTAAGTGGTGATGCTCTGCCCCTTGTGCTCGTATGTATTAGCCACCACTGCAAAGTCATTAATTTAGAATCTAGTCTGTGAATTACCAGATCTGCATGGTGAACCATTGAATATAGTGTATTTCATGTTAAGTTGCTGCATTTCTTGTGAGGGTGACACCAATAATGACACACTTCAGTTATGAATACTTGTAATACATGCCATGAGCCAGAAACACCACAATATTTATGATGGGACTCTGCTGGGTGCCTGGTGGACAGCAGTGAACCAGCGCATTTATTTTACATCCTTGCTATACAGTTGCAATTGAATATTTAACTTTGTCACAGTTGTCTGGTTACATCTCTCACATCCACGTGCATTGGCACACATGCAGTGCCATTTGGACTAATTACCATGCACCTGTTCCTGATTAGAGCACAATCACTGCGCAAATAAGGACTCAGTAATGCACTGACTTTGCGACGTATACACTCTGTACCCTGCATCTAACATTACCAAGCCTTGTATTTTGAATCACTTTTCCGGTTTTGACCATGTTCGTGTTTTTGGACTGTGACTGTGTATTACCTCTATCCTCTCTTCCTCACTTGACCCCTGCCTGTTTTTCGACTCTGTCTACATTTTGGATCTGCTTGCTAGCGTGCTTTCAATAAAACTCTGCCTGTACTTGCATCTGTGTACTGCCCTTGCATGACAAACTGTCAATTGTCCAAGCTAGTGGACTAATAAAACAGTTTTAACTAGTTTTCATATGAAACCATTGTGAATACTTTCAGTAAAATGTTTGCAAATAATCCCATGTTTTTAAAATAAGCATTTGATTAAAAACCCATCGATCTTCTAGAAATACAGATTTCATTGTCAAGTCTTTGAGATGTGTTGTCTTGCACTTCTGATAGAGTTCCCTGTGGTGGTACATAGACATCATGCAATCAAGCCATCAAAAATGAAGTTGACGCATTCTCTTAAGTATGGGCTCTGCTATTAGAATAGCATAGTAAGCAGCATAATTGTATTCCTCCATACGGTGTAGGGGTATACTATAGATTTGCATCGGTTGTGCGTCCACAGACAATTGCTTGTAAATGCTCTACAACTTGCAATTATTTGATTTCTTTTTAACTTTCACAGCACAGTTATATGGGTTAGGGCTCAACACCTATTGAAAACGGTGATGCTATCTTGAAATTCTCGACTCTGATGGACATTTGTGCAAATGTTTTGTCCAGGTGGGGTTTTGTCCATTTACCTTCAGAATGACGGGGCATATGGGGGATACACTTGCTGTTGCACAGTGCAACAGTTAAGTCTAATTATATCAAGCAGAGGTGACTGTAAGGAGCATGGTGAGATCATGATGGTCCAGAGTGGTAATTTAGTCCAGTAGATATTTCAATTTAATAAAGGACTAGAGTGATTTGAGCATAGTGATGTGGAGGATTTGGGCTTGATATCTTTAGTTCAGGTGGGGTATTGCTGAAGCTGAGTGCCTGGGGAAGAAGTGAGACTGGCAGTGCTGGCTCCAGTACATTTTCTCAGATGAAGGGACACATGCATACTGAAGCCTTCAGGTGCCAGACTTTTTCTGTGCTGAGAATAAAGGCAATGCATTTGTCTATTCCTTAACATGTGTTTGAGGTCTTGATATGGAGGATCTATAGCATATATTTCCTTCGAAATGTGGTTTATTTCATTAAATTGCAAGTTATGCACTTCAGGTTTTTCAATGTTTGAGGCAGACATTGTGTGATGTTTATAAATCTACATAAATCACTCCAGACTTACAACTCCTTCAAGAAAATTAAATTTCATTCTGTATGCAGCAGAGTTGTCATACAGAACATTATATATAAAGTTTTTTGCATATTTTTTTTGCCTCAGTTTCAGTTCCTATATGAAGATGCAGTGGGATATATTCCTGTGGGATGCAGTGCGAGACTAAGAATCCACATGGTGCAACCAGTCTCATTCATGCTCCTGCCATTTGTGCTGCATCAATATCTGCACACCCTGCACTTATCCTCCATAGCATTTAAGATGGTCATCAGATATTTGCTTCTGCACAACTAGAAGGAAGTATGGACTTGACTATCTGAGCTTCCATCCTGATGATACTTGTGCTCTTTCTTCCCTGATCCAATACAACATTCGGACTAGTTAGAGACTGACTGAAATTTATACATCAGTGGATAGGTGAGGGTGTAAATAAATGTACATGTGCTGACTTGACGGGTCTGGCTATCTAGCTGTTGTGCTTTTGCTTCTACTGTCCTGCTCTGTGAATCTCAAAGCTGGATTTTCCAGCAGCATGGGCTCAGTAGCGCTTGAATGGGAATCATTTACTTCAAACATTCTTAGCTGAGGCTTATGCTTGGAGAGATGGTGCAGAGACGTGTTTTAACTTGGGGAAACAAGGATGCTTTAGTGGTTGTTATATGGATTTCTTTTAAATTAAGCTTTCAGCATGCATTAGCAAACATACAGTCTCCTCCTGTAGAAGGTGCATATTAAACAATGGGACATGACTTGTGGACAGATGGAGGAATATACTGTACAAAAGATGAAGAATGAAGGCAAACTGAATATGTACAAAATAGTGAAACTAAATAGAATATACAGTGATGCTTGAAAGTTTGTGAACCCTTTAGAATTTTCTATTTCTGCATAAATAGGACCTGAAAAAAAGATTTCCACACAAGTCCTAAAATTATATAAAGAGAACAGTTAAATGACACAATATTATACTTGGTCACTTATTTCTTGAGGAAAATGATCCAATATTACATATGAGTGGCAAAAGTATGTGAACCTCGAGGATTAGCAGTTAATTTGAAGGTGAAATTAGTTGGGTGTTTTCAATCAACAGGATGACAGTCAGGTGTAAGTGGGCACCCTGTTTTATTCAAAGAACGGGGATCTATCAATCTGATCTTCACAACACGTTTTGTGGAAGTGCATCATGGCACGAACAAGGGAGATTGCTGAGGACCTCAGAAAGTGTTGTTGCTTATCAGGCTGGAAAAGGTTACAAAACCATCTCTAAAGAGTTTGGACTCCACCAATCCACAGTCAGACTGTATACAAATGGAGGAAATTCAAGACCATCGTTACTCTCCCCAGGAGTGGTCGACCAACAAGGATCACTCCAAGAGCAAGGGTGTGTAATAGTCAGCAAGGTCACAAAGGATCCTAGGGTAACTTCTAAGCAACTGAAGGGCTCTTCCTCACATTGGCTAATGTTCATGAGTCCACTATCAGAACACTGAACAACAATGGTATGCATGGCAGGGTTGCAAGGAGAACATTGCTGCTAGTCTGCAGTTTGCTGAAGATCACGTGAACAAGCCAGAAGGCTATTGGAAAAATGTTTTGTGGACAGATGAGGCCAAAATGGAACTTTTTTATTTTAATGAGAAGCATTGT
>JAODJS010000013.1:17955828-17966077 GCA_027576325.1 Sciades assimilis | reverse complement strand
CTGCTGCGGGCCGGACGGCTGCCCGGCCTGAGTCGGGCGGTGAGGGTATGTGGCAGCGGGGCGTGGCCAAGCGTCAGCCTGCAGCATGAGGTAGGAGTCAGGGAAGGTAAGTTGCAGATTCATGTCACCTGTTGTCAATTAATGTGTGTTTTGTGTTTCTTCCCAGTGACCATGCCCTATATAAGGAGGGAGAGCGAGCGCAGAGGGAGCTCACTCTCCAAACTACACACTGACTGTGTGGATGTGTGTCGGAGCAGTTGTGTGTTTAGTACGATACGAATTAGTCAGCTGAAAAGTGGCTATAATTAAATAAAAGATACTTTCTTACCCTCAGTTCTGCCTGCCGTCCTTCTGTGCTCCACTTTTACCCATACAAACTGTTATATACACGTGTGTGTGTGTGTGTGTGTGTATATTATATATATATATAATATACATACACACACATGTATGTGTATATATGTATGTGTATATATGTGAGTGTGTGTGTGTGTGTGTGTATATATATAATCTTTGATCAATAGTCAGAGCACTTTGCAACTAACTAGATGTTTAGCTAAATGTCTATTAGAATAAAGTATATTATGTTAATGCTGCATTGTTTGGTTGTTTGTTTTGTTCCATCCATTATCGATGACCACTTATCCTGTGCAAGGTCACAGGCAAGTGACCCTATTCCAACTGACTACGGGCAAAAAGCAGGGTACACCCTCGACAAGTTGCCAAATCATCGCAGGGCCAACACGTAGAGACAAACAACCAATTCACACTCTCAGTCAGTTTAGAGACACCAATTAACCTAACCTGCATGTCTTTGGACTGTGGGGAAACCCACACAGATGCAGGGAGAATATGCAAACTCCATCCAGAAAATCCCCCATCAGCCACTGGGCTTGAACTCAAACTTTTTATTATGGAGGTGAAAGTGCAAACCACTACTCCACCATTCTGCTTCTGTTTTTTTTTTGTATTTCTTCCAATTTGTCATCGGTCACAAGCTTGACAAATAGGGAAACAGTCTTTAAGTGACAACAGGGATTCGAAAAGTGAGATCAGGAGTGGTAGGGTTGGAACAAGAGCTGAGGAACTCTGACATTAAGAAAGTAGCTTCACCCCATTGTCACTTTTCACATCAAGCAAAAGTGATCTCTATCCCACCCACAGCCATCTTCTCTTGCAATGACTCAAATCCGGAGGTGCCGATTAAGAATCAGTCCTGCCAGAGGTCATGCTTGGCTCCAGTAAAGAAACTTTTATGTAAGGTGGGCATCATTCCAGTGCTGCATTCCTGCATCTCAGTGTAATGGTCTGTGGAACATCTGGGCCTTTCTGGTGAGCCCAAGCAGCCTGGAACAGGAAAAATGACCGCAGCAACCTTGGAAATCTGTAACCTGCCACTGACACGCTTCATAAAAACCTTATTTGAATATTTATTTCTGCTGCATAGTGTAAAATGACAATTTATATCATTATCTGCCCAGAATGAAAAGTTCATGTATGAGACCATGTCTGAAGGCAATGTGAGAGACTGCAGAGCAGAAAAGTTGTGTTAACTCTATCAATGTTTATAATAGCCAAATTAAACCTACAGAGATGGGTTGTGATCTGAAGAAAAGTGTTATTTCCTTCGAGTTTGTACTCTTCTACTTTTAAGCATTTTGTCCATTCTGGTTCCTTTGGTGTGTTCTTCAGAGAATGTAACAGAAACAGAAGATGTTATGCAAATGCATACATTTCTTCCTAAATTATGCCTGGAAGATTGTATTTTGACCAAGCCTAACTATAACAAATCAAAAAAACAGTGACAACTTTATACAAGCAAGTTGTTTCATCAAACATAACTGTTGACTTAATGAATTCACTTTTAATGACCTTTGTGAACATTGTTTTACAGAGTGAAGCCAAAATAGAAATAAGTGTCTTGTTCTAAAACAGCTTTCTTGTTCTCATGCAGATGTCCACTTTTATGGTTGAATTATGTCATGATAATATTGTGAACTTGTGGTGAGACTGTTTTGGATAACTCTCAAAGGACTTGGAACAGGGGCGGCACAGTGGTGTAATGGTTAGGACTGTTACCTTACAGCAAGAAAGTTCTAGGTTCAAGCCAAGTGGCTAACAAGGGGCCTTTCTGTGTGGAGTTTGCGTGTTCTCCCTGTGTCTGTGTGGTGCTCTGGTTTCCCCCACAATCAAAACACATGCAGATTAGGCTAATTGGTGACTCTAAATTGACTGTAGGTTGTTTGTCTCTATGGGTCAGCCCTGCAATGACCTGGTGACTTGTCCAGGGTCAGCTGGGGATAAGCAGTTAAGGATAATAGATGGATGGAGTTGGAACAGATTTCTTTACTTTTTATTTTAGAAAATAAAATTTTCTTTTCCCAAAATGAAGCAGGGTTAAAAAAGAAAACATTTGCAGGAGTAAATCTGACTACCACTTTACCAGAAAGAGAAAATATAGTATGTAATTGTGCTAGTTTATCAAAATAGAAACACGTACCAAGAAAGACACCATGCTACTTCTCAGAAGAGGTATGATCCAATTAGTACCCAGCTGCATCTAAAGGACTATCCTTGAATTGAATTACATTTTTCTTTTTTCAGGTACCAAATTTGGACCTGGATTTCTGACATGAAGTTCTCCACCTTGGTGCTCAATGCAAACATAGCAACAGAATACATTTTTTTCACCTTACTTTAGTAAGTAAGGGGTATATCATCAGGAGAAGAAAGAAAACTGTCATTAGGCAGGATAATTCGATATACGCTAACTAACTTTTGCTCATGTTAGTAATACATGCTGCTGAGAGAAACTTTTCCCATAAAAGTTAAGATAAAAGTTTTCACATAATGCATCGAGCTAGTTAGCATACATTAGGTACAAGGCAGCATGATGTTATCCATTGCATTACTGCTTGCTGAAGATGCTACATAGGCAAAGGAAAATGAATATTCTTAATGAAACAGACACAAGAACGTTGATGCAGTCAATCCCCATTTGGCACTCAAAATAGCAGCGATTATACAAGGTGACATAACTTAAAACACAGGAACAGAAAAAAGCCAGAGACTAGTCATGAAGTAATATCTGTTTTGGACCCACCTTCCCTGACTCCACACTCTGTTCACAAACCGACGCTCGGTCATGCCCCCGCTGCCCGTCCGGCCTGCAGTGGACTCTCCCTCCCTGACAGGACAGGAAGTCCACCACCACCATCTGTGGACCACCTTGAATTTGAATGGCTGGAGGGTGAGATACCAACGGGTGATCCACGCGTCGGCATCCTTCATACGGTGGACCCACTGGAGGGGTGCATGGTCTGAACAGAGGGTGAAGGGGCATCCCAATAGGTAGTACCAGAGGGAAAGGACCACCCACTTGATAGCCAGGCACTCCTTCTCTGTCGTGCTGTACTTGCTTTCACGCATTGACAACTTATGGCTAATGCACTGCACCGGACATTCCTCACCCTCCACCTTCTGGGACAGAATGGCCCCCAGCCCCCTGTCCTATATGTCTGTTTGTAAAATAAAGGGGAGAGAAAAGTCAGGGGAGTGTAAAAGTGGCTCCCCGCACAGTGCAACCTTTACTCTAGAGAAAGCATGTTGGCATTGCTCCATCCACTGGACTGGATCTGGTGCTCCCATTTTAGTGAGATCAGTCTGAATAATTAGGTATGAACCTATGATAGTAGCCATCCAGCCCCAGGAACTGTCTTGGGCATGTGGGAAGGCCGCAATCACTGCAGTCAATACAATACACCTTTATTAATTCTCCCAAATGGGGTTTTCAGAATTAATTTACATGAAGCTTAATGTTAAAATATAAAGAAAACTACATCCTTAACTACAATACTACAAAACTACAATATATAGTACATATAGTATGAATTATGTTTTACATAATTTTGTATATTTGCATAATAACATATGCAAATATACAAAATTAAAATCAGCGTCTTTTCAGTTGTCTTGCTTTTCTCTTGAAGGAAGCAAGTGTTGTCATGTTCCTTACTTCTGGTGATAATTCATTAAAAGAATTTACGTCTCTGAAGAAAAAAGTGCTCTGCGCTGTTGCAGTGTGGCACTTGGGTACATTTTAAGATTTCCTTGCATCTGGTATTATACCTATAAACGTATTTGGTAAGCCTTGTAGTTAGGTGCCAAGTTATTTAAACATTTATAAACCAGAGTAACATTGCACAGACGTAACATATTTACAGTCAGCCAACCAAGCTCATTTATTATCGGAGAAATGTGGTCATATTTTCTAGTATTAGTAAGCATTCATGCAGTAAAGTTTTGCCTAAGTTGCAGCTTGTGGATGTTTTGTTTGAAAGTTCCAAACCAGACAGTAGAGCAGTACATTAATTTGCTAAAGACAAAAGAGCTCAAAATTACATACAAAACTTCCTTGGAGATCAAATGACAGACCCTACGTATTTGACATAGACTAGACAAAAGTGATGAAGACAGTGCAGAAATATGATCAGTAAAAGTCAGGTTGGAGTCCAGTATTATGCCCAGATGTCTTGCAGATGGTATGGGTGTTAGCTGTTTGCCCAAGAAGGGTAATGTGACATCAGATAGCTGTAATGTAAGTTGGCCCACTCCAAACAGCACGAGCTTGGTCTTGTCAGGATTAATCAGAAGATGGTTTGCATAGCGCCAACCTGCCACAAGAAGGTCTTCAGCTACCTGGCCAAGGCATGTGTCGAGGTCTTTAGTTGAAAAGGACAAGTAGATCTTAGTATCATCAACGTATGACTCAATGTTACTAAACTTCATTACTTTGTGTAAATCATTCAGATACACGCCAAGCAGCATGGGCCCTAAAATTGAACCCTGAGGTACCCTATATGTTATTGTACTGTAAGAGGTTCTGATAAGGATGCCCCTACCCAAGTACATTGTTCTCTGTCCCTTAGATAGCTGTCGAACCAGCGGAGAGCTCTGTCAGAGGTGCCCAAGCTTTGCAATTTACTAAATAGTGTTGAATGACACAAACTGTCAAAAGTCTTGCTTAGGTCAATAAGCACCATTGCAGTAATTTGCTTACTGTCCATGGTTTGGAAAATATGGTCGGTAACTAAAAAACTGTGTTTCGGTTGAATGAAGTTTCTGATTGCCACTCTGATGTGGCAAGAGATGATTATTCTGGGTCAGGTAGTCATCGATTTGATGCATGGCGAGCCGCTCAGCAACTTTGGAGAGGACTGGTAATAGGGAAATAGGCCGGTTGTTACCTGATACTTCATGATCTCCATCCTTGAGGTGAGGAACCACTTCGCTCCTTTTCCAGGCCTGCGGAAAGGTGGAACTTGAGAATGAATGGCTGATGATATCAGTTAATGTAGGCAGAATGTGATAAAGACAGTCCTTAATTACTGAAATGGGCACTTTATCATACCTCGAGGACTTGTTTGATGGCATGGTCACAATCGGCATGGTCATAATGGTACATGCGCACTAGAAACAGGTTTAAATTCAAACAGGTCGTCATCAGCAACAACAGTGGAGGAGAATGGGGGATGCATATCATCCAACCCTTGTGAAGTTGCTAATTCTGCAGATTTTGCTGCAGCGACTATTCTGGTTGAGACAAAAAACTTGTTAAATTCATTTGCCAAGACGCGAGTGTCCTTGGTGTAGTGAAGTCTTTGGCTTGACTTTGCTGGTAAGGTGCTGCGTATTGTGTTCCACATGGCACTACTGTTTCCTTTGTTTGTCTTGTTAATTTGGGGACGCACCTGCCCATAACTCAAGTGGAAACCCAAATACCGTACTTCCACCCACCCAATTGCACACGTTTTTGGGTTAGCTGTGAGACCCACACACCTCAGTGACTTTAGGACAGCCCTAAGGTGTTCTAGGTGCCACGGCCAATCATTGCTATAAATGATGATATTGTCAAGGTACGCAGCCTCACAGGCAGCGTGAGGGCAGAGAACCCTGTCCATGAGCCACTGGAATGTTGCGGGAGCCTAAAATACTTACTTAACCCTCTTCGCTTCTACCGGAGCATAGGGCCTCCAGGGAGCCCGAAATAACCCAAAAGGAAATGTGTACCTCCGGCCCCAGCTCCACCTTCTCTGGGACTACCAACACCAGTGCCACAGGGACCTCCTCATTCCAGCGTCTTAACAGATTGAGGTGGTAAATTTACAATGCCCCATCCCTGTCCATTCACTTCACCTCATAGTTGATGTCCCAGATTCACCATGTGATCTCAAAGAGCCCTTGCCACTTGGCGAGTAATTTGGAATTCAATGTGGGCAATAATATGAGCACTTTGTCTCCCAGTGTGGGCTCTCTAAGGCACGTGCCCCGTCATACAGTCGGACTAGACATTCTTGTGCCTGCCGCAAATTCTCCTGGGTTAAGTGAGTTAGTGTGTGGAGTTTTGCACACAGATCGAGAACGTATTGAATTTCGTTCTTACTAGGCGAAGGTCCCTCCTCCCAATTTTCACATAGCACGTCCAAAATGCCATGTGGCTTATGCCCATATAATAATTCGAATGGTGAAAAACCTGTGGAGGCTTGCGGGACCTCTCGAACTGCATATAGCAGGGGCTCGAGCCATATATCCCAATTACATGCATCCTCACTTGCAAATTTCTGAATTAAGTTTTTGAGTGTTTGGTTAAATCGCTCCACTAAGCCATCTGTTTCTAGATGACATATACTGGTGTAGATGGGCTGAATTCCCAATAATCCATACAGCTCACGCAGTGTGCATGACATAAATGTAGTGCCTTGTTCCATCAGGATTTCTTTCGGAATCCTGACTAAGGAGATAATACGGAAGAGTGCTTCTGCAATACTCTGTGCTGAGGGGCACCACTTCAGGATATCAAGTTGCATACTAAAATAAAGTGATATCCCCGTGCTGACCGCTCTAATGGTCTGACGAGGTGCATCACAATTCTTTCATTAGGGGTCTTAATTAAAGGAAGAGGGCTCAAAGGTGATTTTGGAGTTGCCGCAAGATTTATTAATTGGTATTCATGGCATGGCATACACCACTGACAGACATCCCTGCAAATCCCTGGCCAATAGAACCAGGCCATTATTTGGGCTAGTATTTTATTCTACCTAAGTGTCCAGCCATGGAATTAAAGTGAGCCCCATAGAATATGAGTTCCCTATGGTCCTTTGGAATTAATAACTGCAGGGCCCACTTCTTACTATGTTTCATTAATTCTTCAAACCCTGGCTAATCAGTCCCCAAAATCAGTGAGTGGGATTAACCGCTGCCTTTACACTATGTTTTTCTCCCCGAAATAAAATGTAGATTGGCAATAAAGGGTAGTTGTGAACATCCCTGTGCACACACAATATCTTCACCACTTGTGCTCTCCCCAATGCCTCACCTTGCATCAGGCTTTGGTGGATTGAGGAGTGGTTACAGCCGGAATCCACCAAGGCCTGATACATATCCCCTTGTACACTTACCGGTATATGATATGCTCTGGCCCGATCGGGTGCATCGGGGAACCGGACCACCGTACCCACCTCCAGGGCAAGGATGGGAAGCAGAGGGAGAGGGGGAGAGAGAGAAGTGGAAGCTCATCTTCCTGCCATTGGAACCGCCACCATGTGGTCCTCTGCCAGCTTGATGGCTTTATCCAGCGATGCCGGGTGATGACATTGGACCCACTCTGCCGTTCCTTCCAGAAGTCACGTGATGAATTGCTCCAGTGTCACCAGGTCGATAATTCCCTCGGCATCACGGCCCTCAGCCACCACCGGCAGGAGTCCCGGAGTTATTGGCTGAACATAAATGGCTGGCTGACCTTCTCCAAGCGCAGCACGCAAAAACACTGGCGCTGTTCCGGGGAGTGGCCGACTCACTGGAGAATGGCTCTCTCTAAGTCCAAGTATATGAGTCGGCTGTCGGCAGGGAGCGGAAGCGCGGCGAGCTGCGCCTCGCTGGTCAGCAGGGGAAGTAGGCGTGCTGTGCGCTGCTCAACCAATCAACCCCATGCTTCGGCTGCTTGCTCGAAGAGCACGAGGAAGGCTTCTGGGTCATCGTGCGGACCCATCTTTGTTAGGGTTAAGTGGGGAGGGTCCGCTGCAGTGGTGGTTGAGGACCCCGCCGATGTGAGCAGGTGTCAGAACGCTTGGAGGTCTTCTTGTTGGGCCAGCATCGAGGCCTCGAAGCATTGTTCCTGCTCCTTTCAGAGGGTGATGAGCGCTTGATGCTGGTTCTGCTGTGCCATGGCGAGGGTATGGATGAGGTCCTTGAAGGGCGGGGACTCCATGGATGTGCTCCCTTCTGCACTCCCAGGTTTCGGCACCACTGTTAAAGCTGCCATGATATGGGTGGAGTACAGAAGTATGACAGGCGTATTGTTAGTGCTTCGACACACGTTTATTTTTATGCCTTTCAGCAAGACATGACAGGGACACGCTCGCTCGCTCTCTCTCTCTCTCTCTCACACTCACACACACACGCTCAGTCGTGTTCTGGTCCCAACCAACTCTGCTCTGCTACTCCTTTTATACCCTGCTGTCACTGCAAGAGACACACACATTAATTGATGACAGGTGTAGCGTTTTGGCCACTCGCCTTCCCTGACTCCACCCTCTGTTCACAATCCAACACTTGGCCACTCCCCCACTGCCACAAATGCAAGCTAAGTGCAGTTATAGTTACAAGGTGACAAATCGTCACTCATCACGTCACAGCACTTAGCAAGCAGCAAGACAAAAAAAAGTACACAACTAGACTTGCACATGAATACACACTGAAAATACCAAAGGGGCTTTTGCACTAAGTACCAAAACACCCATGATGTCTCAATCACACTGCATTTGGCTAGAACTTTTCACAGCCACTCAGTTAAGGCTAGTTAGTATAAATTTTGCAGTGATGGCAGTGAAAAAAGTGCAAATATATGCTTATGCTCACATCCCACCCCCCAAATCTAGAGTTTCTCTACTACTTCTGTGTAAGCAAAGGCTTACTGTCTTAAACTGATAGGAAAATTGTTTTAAAACACAATCATTGCAAGTTGGAAAATGATTCTGGTAGCCATGCATGCTACCAGCAGAGTGTTCAGATAATGCAGTCTGACAGCTATTAAACTAAATTTCACTGGAATTTTCTGATCTCAGCATTTCATCATTCCTATGAAAAAAATAGACAATACTTATATGGAAAGTTGTATCTGTTTATATTAATAAGCAATGGTATCCATTATCTATACCATCAGGGTTGCTGGGGAAGCTGGAGTAAATCCCTGCTGACTTCGGGTGAGAGGTGGGGTACACCCTGGGCAGATTATTAATCTATTGCAGAGCTAACACAGAGATGAACTCACATTCACATGCATGTCTATGAGTAGTTTAGAGTAGCCAGTTGACCTAATCTGCATGTCTTTGGACTGTGGGAAGAAGCCCATGCAGGCATAAGAACATGCAAACTCCACACAAAAAGATGAAAAAAGATGAATGAGTAATGATCCTTCTATCAGCATTCTATGCAATCTATCACAACCATTCACTGTGGGAGGAAACCCATGCAGGCACAGTGAGAACCTTCTTGCTGTGAGGCAATAGTGCTAACCGTGCCACCTGTATTAATAAATAAAATCAAAATACAGTTTACAAAGACCACATTTCAACTGTTGTTTTTTCCACTTAATGTGTATGACTTATTCAATGGTATTTTATCCATCAATGCTTTTTAGTCTATGATCATCTTGATGGCAGAGCAAATACAGAAGTTTAATTTCAGCAGCATATGTTTGCCACATCGTATTTGATAATCATGAAAAAAAAAGAATTCAGGCTGCATTTCATCACTCTTCATAGCATTCTTCGTGTGTCATTATTATTGACAGTAATTGTTCACATGTTGGAAGGGTTTGAAGTTTTGCCACATTTTGCTCACATGATCATTCTGAAAAATGGCAAGATGTTCTGTTCAACTTGGCTGTGACAGACATTTGCACTTTCGGTTAGCATGGTTCTACATATCATGGCTGCAAATGATTAAAATAACTGAGAATGGTTGCTGAAAAAGAGCACATGAAAGTGAAAGATGTGGAAATAATTTTGTTAATTATACCAGAATATTGCATACTTGATAAATTATCCTGAGACAATCAATTTTCCAGAACTCTGAACTCCACAACAGAAAACGGAGATCCACCTGCAGGTGAGGTCTCATCTCATTATCTCTAGCCGCTTTATCCTTCTACAGGGTCGCAGGCAAGCTGGAGCCTATCCCAGCTGACTAC
>JAODJS010000013.1:17472465-17483899 GCA_027576325.1 Sciades assimilis | reverse complement strand
ACTTGTCCTTTTCCATGAAGAAGAATCCTGCCCCTGCTGGGGAAGAGGAAGAACGGATGATCCCAGCTGCCAAAGATGTGCTTCTCCATGGCTTGCTTTTAGAGTCATCCTTTGGTGGTGCTGTCCCAGGTAGGAGGTCGATTTCACAGTCATAGGGTCTGTGAGGAGGAAGGGACACTGTTTGGGTCTTGCTGAAAACAAGCTTGAGATCCTGATATTCCAAAGGCACATGAGAGAGGTCAGGGAACTCACTGGCTGAAGGCTGCAGTGGTTTGGCGGGAGGCAGAGCGGAGTTCAGACAGGAAGCTAGGGAGGACTGGCTCCAGCCTAGGTTGGTGTTGTCAGCCCAGTTAAGGTGGGGGTTGTGCTGCCATTAACCATGGTAATCCTAGGACATGGTGGGTACATGGGGGTTGTTCATGACGTGAAGCTGGATGGTCTCTGAAGAGTTACTGGAAATCCTTAGGGTGAGTGGGGTGGTAAGGTGGGTGATGCTGGTCAAGCCAGTGCCATTGAGTGTCAGGACAGTGAAAGGGATGTCAAGAGCAAGTAGCAGGATTCCCAGATGCTTAGCAGTGGCAGAGTAGGTCAGGTTCCTGTCTGCCCCTGAGTTGATGAGGGCCTGGAGGTGGTGATGCTGGTTGTCATGGATAATGATGACAATAAGTAACGGATGATTAGTGAGGGAGTGGTTCTGAGCATTGCCCACCAGGGCCCCTTGATTCATGGGTGGGTTCATCATTTTAGCAGGCAGGCTCAGCAGATGTGTCCCAGCTGACTGCAGTAGAAGCAGGCCCCATGCTACACTGATGTCATTCCTCCGCTGACACCCGAACCCAGTCTACCTGCATGGGTTCAACGGACACGGCAGGAAGTGGAGAGGAAGTGAATCTGGGGTGGTTCTTCTCTCTCCTCCATTGCTGGAGCCGAGGGTTGATGCGGTTGGGGAGCTCTGACAGCAGTTCCTGCAATTCCAACTCATCCTTGATGGTGTCAGACAAGCCGAGCAGGAACGCATCAATCTGGGAGATCTCATTCCAACCACATGAAGCCTCCAACATCCAGAACTTGATGACATAATCCAAGGTAGACCAGGACCCCTGCCACAGCTCCATGAGCTCTCTGGCCACCTCCTGGCTGGAAAGAGAGTGGTCAAAAGTTTGCCTCATCTCCACAGAGAAATCCTTGAAACTGGAACAAAAGGGTGCATTGGCATCCCCAGACCGCAGGCCCCCACTCTCTGGCCTTGCCGATGAGGAGCGTTATTGTATATGCTACCCGGGAGCATTCTGTGGAGAAGGCCAGAGGTTGCAGTTCTAGGATCAGCAAACATTGAGACAAAAACAATCTGCAAGTACTTGGTTCTCCGTTGTAGGGCTGAGGTGCTGGAAGTCTCGGTTCGTCGAGAAAGGCGGTGGCAAGAGCTGAAGTAGGAGACAGCTGAGCAAGTCAAGTTTATTTGTACAGCGCCTTTAACAACAAACATTGTCGCAAAGCAGCTTTGTAGAATTTAAATGACTTAAAACATGAGCTAATTTTATCCCTAATCTATCCCCAATGAGCAAGCCTGTGGTGACAGTGGCAAGGAAAAACTCCCTCAGGCGACATGAGGAAGAAACCTCGAGAGGAACCAAACTCAAAAGGGAACCCATCCTCATTTGGGCAACAGACAGCATGACTATAGTATTAACAGTTTTAATATGAAGACAGTTTCACTGATGTTGTAACTCTTCATTGATGGAAAAGCCAGTGAATTTAGAAGTCTCAAATACTAAAGAGTTCAGGATGTCTTAGTGTCCCAAATCTGGTAGCTGGTTTGCCATACACTTTAAGTGTTATAAATAAATTTGTGGGTAAAATAAGGAGAAGAAGCAGCCTTTATTTTTTCACATGTAAACTCAAGCACAGTGAAATTCCTCATCTGCTTTTAATCCATCTGAAACGGTGAACAAGCATGCGCACTTGTTCACACACGCAGGAGCAGAATAAATGAATACATTTGTGGGTAAATTATATGGATCTGTGATGCCTGCATGTTTAAGCTTTTCAATGTAATGCGATCTGTTGGTATAACATACATTTTTAATCGTTTAAAGGTAGACTGACTTTCAGATTTTTCAAGTTGAGGTCATAAGAATTTTTCCCTGACACCCAATTATTTTTGTTTAGTGGACTGAAAGCTACTGAATTGAAATCACAGACTTCCAGTGTTTAGTTTAGTTTTTTTTTAATGGAACAATTTATTTAGGGCCATGTGGCCCTAAATTCTCTGTTATTTTGTCTTGCTTCACTCCAACCCAAATCACGATACTAGATCATGCATTATGTGGTGGGCTTTTCCATTCACGCTAAGCATTGTGGGATACAAATTTGAAACAGGAAAGAGCAATGGAGGACGTGAGTGTGCGAGTGAATTGTGAAAGACTGACTACAGTAATGGAAAACAAAAAGAAAATATGTTATGGTGCAAAGGAAAGGAAATGCAGGGCCAAACTAATAAATATTGGCAGTCAGCGAGCACCTCAGTGTGATCAGCTGTTCATTTAGCGACAGAATGAATTAACTGTCCATGCATGGCCAAGGTAAACCTGTAGATGGCAGTAATGCAACGGTGGATGCCGTACGATGGAAAAGCCAACAGAAGAAAGAACATTCTGGCATGCACAAAACCTGCTTCAAAATATTAGTAGGCAACAGTGCAACAGTGGATATCGTATGATGGAAAAGCCAACAGGAACATTCTGGCATACGCAAAACCTGCTTCAAAATATTGGTAGGCAGTCAGCGAGCACCTCAGTATGATCAGCTGTTCATTTAGCGACAGAATGAACTAACTGAATTAATGAGGTACTTTTGTATCCTACCCTTTAGCATCTCCAGTGTTTTCAGTAGTATGTAGTATTAAATACTAAATAATTAAGGATGTAGTATCCCAAATCCAGTAGCTAGGTTGCTGTACACTTTTCAAGTGGAATAAATACATTTGTGGGGAAATTAAGAAGAATCAGCCTTTATTTTTGTCACATGTACACAAAGTGAGCGAAATTTCAAGCACAGCGAAATTCCTCCTCCGCATTCAATCCTTTTGAACTGTTGAACACGTGCACACACATGCGCACAGAGAGAAAGAGAGGTGCAGAATTTATAATAAATGAATAAATATGTTTATTCATTTATTTTTATATGGGTTTATATGGATCTGTGATGTCTGCATGTTTTAGCTTTTGGCTGTAATGTGATCAGCTGTGTTTAATCTAAATAATTAATCGTTTCAGAGAGATTGTACTGATTGCAATCGTCTCAATTTTCATTTGTAACTGTCGCGACTGTTTCTTTGTTTGCCTGGCCATATGGCAGGTAAACAAAAATATATTACATCAGTGAAAGACCTCTATACCAGGGACGAGGCCCAAAAGCAACATTAGATGCCTGTGGTCTTCAGGCCTGATGCATTAAAACAGAAACAGAACACTTCTGAAAACCAACATCTGTGAGCACAGTTCATCACTGCATCCACAAAGGTAAGTTAAAATTCTACCATGCAAAAAAAAAAGAAACCATATAAACAATATCCTGGAACACTGCTACCTAATCTGTGCCCAAGCTCATTTGTGATGTACTGAGACAAAATGGAAAACTGTCCTGTAGTCTGACTAATTGAAATTTTTTTTTTGTATATCATGGACACCGTGTCCTCCGGGCTAAAGAGGAAATGGACCATCAAGCTTGTTTTCAGTGTAGAGTTCGAAAGCCAGCATCCTTGATGGTATGGTGGTGCATTCGTGCACATGGCACATCTGGGAAGGCAGTATAAATGCTGAATGGTGTATACAGATTTTGGAGCAACATAAGCTGCCATCCAGATAATTTCAGGGAAGGAAAGGCCTTGCTTATTTCAGCAAGACAATAACAAACTGTATTCTGCACATATTACAATTGCATTGCTCTGACGTAAAAGAGTCTGGGTGTTAAACTGACCTGCCTACAGACCTGTCATCCATTGAAAACATTTAGCTCCTTATGAAACAAAAAATATGACAAAGGAGACCACAAACTGTTAAGCAGCTGAAATTGTATATCAAGAAAGAATGGGACAACATTTCACTTTCAAAAGTACAGCAATTGGTCTCCTCAGTTCCCAAATATTTATATTTACTTATATATATTTTTTAATTTATATTACATTCCCAAATATTTATAAATATTTAAAGGAAGAGGCCCCTGTCCCCTAGGATCAAATTCAAAATGAGCAAATTATCTTTAAAACAATAATAAAATGTATCAGTTTCAACATTTGAGATGTTGTCTTTGTACTATTTTCATTGAATTTCCATGATTTGCATTACATTTCCTCTATACTTCAAAAGGTGTGTCAGCTGGGCAAAGTATTCGGTCAGGGATGGTTGGAGACAGATGTATGTGCACAAGGTGTTTATTATAAAAACAGGAATTAGGCAAACAATCCAAAATGGCAGGAAAAATCGTAAAAGATGAAACAAGCAAATGGTTGGGCAAGGTACAAACAGTATCACTGGCAAAAGCAGAATTAAAGACTAGCAATCAGTGACCAGCAAACCGGGAAAACAATATACAAATACCACTTGGTAATGTGTCAACAGCGCAATACTTTGCAAAGTGAGTGTGCATTTAGAGTCTTTATATAGGTGTGCTGATTGTGCCTTAATGCTGTGCAGATGCGAGTCCTTAGTGATGTGCGCACTGTCCGGACCATGCCTGAGAGTCCATACATTGCGCGCACCAACACTCACAGGTGTGACAGGGTGAAATAAGTGTGATATCAGCATAAAGAGACAGTAATGAATTTGTAGTGATATAGCCCATCAGCCTGTAATTAACAATAAGAGGAAATGGAGATGAAAACTTTATATTCCAAGGGTCAGTCATTGAGGCATCTTTGACAAATCAATGAGAAAGAGCTGAGAGAAATACCAAATAATCTTAGAATTTTGTTATATTTTATACAGATTTTCCTCTGGTGCTCATCACACTCATCATTGATGAACATAATCCATCAGTGACAAAGAGAAAATTACTAGCAGTCATCACAGTGACAAATGTATTTGTTATCTTTATCATCAGTCATCTTTTCTAGAAATTGCTCCACAGATCCCTACGTTTGCTAAAATCCAACCCCAGTGATGAGACAGCGGGAAGCCAGAGTGTAAACAATGAGCACATGCTCACCCAATAAAAATCGGCTACACATAATGACCAAATGACCAAGCTTTGACCAAACACAATGCATCTTAATCGGCCTGGTGTGGTGGTGTAATTCTTTCTGCATGAACCAAACAATGGTGCAGTCTAAGCTGATGAAGTTTTTTCAGCAGGCTTCTTCAAGCACTGAAGATGATTTTAGGGCTGAAGCAGCCATGGGGGAGGCACACTCAGAGCCCCTACCATCCCTGAGCAGTGTCAGTAATACAGGAGTCAGTTAAAAAAAGTGAAGTGAAGGTGCTGTCACCGTGAGTTGGCCTAGTTGTTAGCGTGTCCACCTCTCGATCGGGAGATCGCAAGTTCTACTCACGGTCGGGTCATACCAAAAACCATCATAAAAATGGTATCTGCTGCCATCTGGCAAGGCACACTTGCATACAGATCCAAGTGGGGAGTCAAACTCTTGCGGTTACTAGAGGACTAGCCCCCCACTGTAACCCTAGCTATGTAATAGGTGAGAGGCCGAAGGCTATGGAAACGGAGACCGGCACCACCCTATGCACCACATGGCGTGGGAAAGACTTTGAAGGTGCTGTCAGCCAGCAAGTGACTGAAGGGAGCTATGTTTCAGGGGGCGTGGTGTGTTGAGTCCCCGTGGTGAACGCATGATGAAAAACGTGGTGTCATTCTGCATTTTGCTCCTAAATCAATGGAAAATTCAGATTCCTTCACTGGTGGTTGGTCCAAGACTCTTCTCGACTCTGTTCAATTGTCAATCAAGTTTTGTGTTGAAGTAAAAGGTAAGGGGAGTCCTAATAGCACTTTTGAATAAGTCCATGCTAAAATAACTAAGTAAGCTCAAACTTTTTAGCTTGATGGTGCCCAAAATCAAGTGTTTCTTATGAGAGGCTGGAGTAGCCCCAAATTTTATATTTAATGGAGTGACCTGTACAAATATTTGAATTGTGCCAGTTTGGTTGGTATAAACCTGTATTAAGTCCACTTTGATATGTCGCCAATAGAGAAAAAAATACAGACGAGGTGAAGAAAAAATAAAAAGTGAAGAATACTTCTTTGACTTGATTGCTCAAGGAAAAAAGTGGAGAATATTTTTCAGAAGCCGGGGGAACACTGTTTATATCATGTCTTATACCACAGCACTGATAAATTGTTGAATCTGTTTGGTGAAAAGGTATTGACTGATTTTCTAGCATCTCTGAGGGTAAATCAACTATAATTTAAATCAAGATTATATTAATGAGGTAGCATTTCCAAAGTAACAGCTTACACAGGGACTTGTATTGCAGACACTCCACATAATCTAAGCCTGATAAATTGTGGGTGGTAATAGAGAGCAACTGGACTTGCTTGAAGATTCTTGAAGATGTTTCACCTCTCATCTAAAAGGCTTCTTCAGTTCTGTCTGACTAATAGGGAGTATCAGGTATTTATCCTCTGATGGATGAAAAGCAATCCTAAGGCATCATTGAGCCATCCTGTTGGTGTGAGTCACTGGAGGCTGGGTGTGAAAGGACATTCATTTCAGGATTGCAACATAGGCAGTTTAGCCAGAGAGGATCGCTGGTATGAGCAAGGAGTTAAAGAAGCCATTTTGTCAACCTGAAACGGCCATCACTGAACAGAGGTGGGGGTCTAAGACATAATTTATCAGCCATCTACAATGCAGTCCTTAGCACACTTCCCAGACAACTGAATGCACACCAAATCCCAGCTGTTTTCAGTGGAGACAGGAGGACAGAGAGAACCAGGCCAAAAAAAAGGTGTGCTTCCGGTAACCTGACTGATCGAGAATTTCCGTGTCGAAATTGCTGACTGTAAAGTTTTTATTATAAATTTCCCTCGATATTTTAGTGTAAGCGGTAGAGCTGGGGCAATGCGTCGACATCATTGATGACATTGACGCAAAAATTATGTCGACGCAAAATTTGCGTGCCGATGCGTCGGACCCAAAACAAAGATGGCGGCACCGGAGAGTAGTAGTGATGCGAGTGGCTCTTCAGAGTTTCAAAAGTGCAAGGCGCGCACTCGTTCATCAAAAGTATGGGAATACTTCAATTTGAAAGGAGGAAGTGATTCAGTAATTTCAGTAAGCTAGGCCTGTGTGTTAAACATAAATGTTAAACTCTGTTGGTTGAGGAAATGGTGGGCTGCCAGCTGCACTATTCTTTCAATTTCTCTAAGAAAGTATTCTGGGTGATCTTTTTATTTTTTATTGAATGCTAGACATCAGAATGCATTATTTTGCACTTGTAGACTTTTACTTGAATTGTATTTTGGAATTGAGTTTAAGAAAAAAAAAAAAATAAAGGTGAGTGGCAGAGTGTATTACAAGTTATTTTCATCTGAATAAATAATTAAGATGCACCATTTTCTGTAAGCTAGACCCATGCTTTCAACATAAATGTTAAATTCTGTTGGTTCAGAAAGGACACCATGACGAGCTGCCGGCTCCCACTGCCGCCATTTTTGTTTTTATTTGTTGGAAAAACACTTACTGTATTAGCTTAAATCCCTCAAGTTTACATTAGGTTACTGTATTCTTTCAATTACTCCAAGAAAGTATTTTGGGTGACCTTTATTTTATACTGAATGCTACTTCAGACACAGAATACATAATTTTGCACTTCTATATTCTTACTTGAAATTTTATTTTGGAAGTTTGAGTTTAAGAGCAATAAACATACATTGCAATGTTAAGGAATTTGTGTTTTTTCATTCAGACATGCAAGTCAACATGTATAAATGACTATATACGTGAAGTAATGGGGAAATAATTATCAAATCCAATTGAAAAATTGTTAGATTAAAATTGATACATGAATAAAAAAAATAAAAAAAAAAAATCACTAGATTAATCATTTAAAAAAAATAGTCGTTTTGCCCAGCCCTAGAAAGCGGCGTTAGTCTGTCATAATTGTTTCAACGCATTCAAGTTGTGAAAGAAACGATAAAAAGTAAAATCTCGCCACTTCTATCAGCCCCCCCCTTGCATAAACATGGGCGCAGCAATCTCGCGCAGATCATCATAACTCAAACTCTCCCGATATTCACGTCGATTGCGCAAGTCGTCTGATAAACTAACATCATGGCGGCCACTGACTGTGGCAGTTAAACTTAACGCGTTGTGTATTACCGTTGGCAGATGTTCATACCCATCATCACGTCTGAGAAAACTAGCATCGATCGATTTATCAGAAACTTTTATTCAATTAAAGATTTAAAACGTGTGGTATAAAGGATTTTGTGCCAAAATACTATTTTGTAAGATGTTCACTTGTGTTAATTTTTTTCGAACAATTTTTTTTTTCCTACCTGCCGACCCTATTTTAGCATTTCATGTTACCTGAAACACTTTTTTGGGGGCCTAATGAGAGACTCATGCAAGCAAAACTTTTATCAGAAATATGCTAAAAAGAACATGAGCTCCAAGGCAGAAAGGCACACGGACCTTTAACGTCTGAGATGTTTGAGCTTGTGCTGGTCTCGGAAAGAAGAACGTCTATCAAAACAAAAAAAACCCACACACCCCTGTCCCACCGTGCCGGCTGTCCCGTTTACGCAGACGTCAATTCTGGCTCTGTTATTACCACTCATCCCAGCTCAGATGCAGACCACCCCAGGCACCCCCCCCCCCCCCGTTGCATATTCTAACATTTTATAGAGAATATGAGGTGGAATAAAGGCACAAAATTCTTGCCTTGAACAAGCTGTGGAAAATGGGCTAGAGACTGCTGTATTTTCACAAAAAAATAAAATAATGAGACCTTCATTAAGACAATGATTTATGACTCCTAAAACACTGGCAGATTGACTATAGGCTGGGGACACATCAAGTCAAGATGGACAAAGGGAGCTTTGGCAATTTTTCTGAGCCGTCTAATGAAATTCAAATCCATTTACTAGAATCCTCTAAATGCTATACCAGCACTAATTTGGTATAAATAACTACAGCAGTCCTATAATCATAAGTAATGACTGGCCTGTAAGAGCCCAGAAATGCACTGGCACAATGGCCACCTTGCCAGAATGGACTTGTCGTGCACCACACTACAGGACCAACACACCACTGTTGAACCGACTGCTAGTACAGTCTCCACCGAACATCTCTGAAGGATCACAAACTCAATCCAGGAGTGCCTTTCAGCATGTACAAACAACGCATACCAGCAAAACCTATACAACAGCCAGAGACACTCTGGACAAAACAGCTAACGGAAGTCATAAATCTCCTGGTACCATTTCACAGACGCACCAAAGTGCATGAACTCCAAGGCAGCACTTTGTAAAAGCAGGGTGAAGAACGCAGCAGAGATCAGTGAGGACAAAGTATCCTAGTGCCAACACTCATCTCCGTGACAAAAAAAGTAGTGCCAAGACTGCCAATGTGGCGAGCCAAAGTCTTGCGGCACAGTAGCAGCTCTGGAAAACTACAGTCCTTCCTCAGAGTCTGTTAAATGTATCCTGGCAGGGTGGCTCACAGAGGACACATTTAAAACAATTTATTTTTTAAAATAAACCCAGCAACAATGTAGTGCGTGTGTGTGTGAAAATAAAGCGGTGGTACAGGACTGTACTGGAGATGCAGTTTTGAATCGCATTTCAGAACGAAGTTCCTTCGAGCATCATCGATTGACGAATCAATTTGCGAACCGCCCCTCCCAGCTGAATTAGCGTGAACTTGGTAACCGCAGCCGTGACAGCATTTGATTAGGGAAAACAGTCAGGCATAGAAACTTGCTGCTGGCTTTTAGTTAAAATGAGAAAAGCAGACAGACACTCTCAGAGTAAGACTTGGCATGCTTCAAACAGATTCTCGTTCAGGGAGGTTTAGAAAGAACCGGAACAGAGGGCATGCTGGGTACTTAATGTAATCTCCGTAATGATATGCAAAGCCAGTCTAACCCTGAATGCAGTGATGACCTGCTTTGGTTATCAATTACATTAATTACCATCCTTTCAAGCCGAGCCAACGACGGCGGCTCTTTCCCAAGAGACCACATTCACAGTGACGGCATGTCTACTACCCATATGACCTCAAAATCAGGAGCATATACGGATATCTTCCTGCACTTTAAAATTAACCATCAGAGGATGAAACCTATTTATACCCCTTATTGAGGGGTGTGTGTGTGAGGAGGGACCTCTATAGCAATCAGTGCAGGAAATGGGTGAGGCCCACCCGAAAGTGTACAATGAACCATTAACATACTTTATGGCAGGTTTATTTAGGGGGGGCAAGGAGGCCTCATTCCAGTAACTAATTCTATTCATTCCAGCTACCATGCAACAGGACAATGCCAGGAACTCCACAGATGGTTGTGCGCTTTACATTGCTTCCAGTTCCAAGAGGATTGCTGAATAAATCTAACAAAAATAGGATGTTTCACTTAAGAAAAATTTTATTCCATCCAAGCGTTTCCCCTTGTTTCAGTGATTTGCTTATTAAAGAGTAAACCCAAAAGCAAAATTAAACAGCGGAATATACCCGACAGGTTATCACCTTCCATCAACCACTCAAAATTACAGAATAACCCAGGGCAAATGGTAGCTCTGCAAGCATGGATCTCAGATCGCCTGGGGGAAAGGGTCCATTAAAAACAAAAAGACAAGTGTTCATATCTACCTTTATGCATCTCCTGGAAATGTCTGTGCTGAGATATTGATCCGGTCCTTTGATTTAATACAGATTTTAAATTTATGGGCACTTCCATCAAGTCTAAGATATTCTTACCTCCTTTTACACAATTCTGACTTTATGGTAGTCAACCAATTGGGAGATACACCCCTTAGAGAAGATTTAGAACATGTTATAAGTTAATCTTTCCTTATACACAGATGTACGTCACTGATGAACGCACTGTGTCGATCATGTGTGATTCTTAGTCTGTCGATCTCTCACACTTTTTTTCACCACATACACACTTGTGAAATTCCTCTCTGCATCTAACCCACCTGAAGCCATGAAAACACACATGCACACCCCAGTGGGCAGCTATACTACAGCACCCGGGGAGCAGTTGGTGGTTAGGTGCCTTGCTCAAGGGCACTTGAGCCCAAGGTCTCCCCATGTTAGCCTAACCACATGTCTCTGAACTATGGGGGAAACCAGAGCACCCAGAAGAAACCCATGCAGACACAGAACATGTCAACTCCACACAAAGCCCCCCCCCCCCCCCACCAGCCACTGGGCTCAAACCCAGAACCTTCTTGCTGTGAGGCAACAGTACGAACCACT
>JAODJS010000013.1:17142839-17153276 GCA_027576325.1 Sciades assimilis | reverse complement strand
TGTTGTTTCTCTTGTCATATGTCAACTATCTCTACAAAAAAAAAAACACACTCTACTAGTCAACAGATTAAACAGTTATACAAACATACTTGGATAAAATGAGGCTATGGTTTAACACGTTAGCATGAATATTATGATTCATATTTTCCCAGTACACCACTCAACATCAGCCAATATTATTTAAATATGTCACTCAAATCCACAATGTATTTTGTATGATTTTTTTTTTCACAAAGTGATTAAACTGAAATGCACACAGTTGACAAAGGCTCACTGCTCATCGTGAAGTCACAATATTCCTGCCTTATTAGATTTCCATTGTTATAGAACATTCTAGCATATTCAGTGAATGAGTTATTTTGCTGTGTGTATGTAGTGGAGGTGGTGAATGATTGGGGGAGATATACCCCTCCTTTCTTTCTCTCCTTCTACTGTGTTTAGCCTTTAAGGTCTGACTTGTTTGCATTCCTCTCAGTTAATAAATGTTTGTCTGATCTCTTGCAGGGGCTAAAGATCACTCCATGGAAACAGACTGGTCACTTTCACTCCTTGCTTTATAAGAAGGAACAAGAATGATGTTAGGCTGATAAACATCATAAATTTCATGGATCTCTAGTTCACCTATTAACTAAAATAATAACTAAGGTGATCACATACACCACAGTGGGTGTCAAATGACCCCTCTGCATGCCATTGCACATGAACAAATGCATATAAACTCTCAAGATTTGACAGTCTGAGCAGTGTAGGAGCAAAATTACAATCAAGATCACAGGAAAATAATGCTCCTGAAACAGTTTCCTAGCTGTCCACAACCATCTCTGGAAAAGACAGCATGAAATCTGTGCAGAAAAAGTCTCTTTCACTTCATCCTCTGTCTTTTCCAGTCAAGTGCTTTAAGAAGAGTGTCAGTCACAACCCAGGGGCTAGAATCCTGAGAATGGTGACTGCTGTTTTAGAATTAGAAAGAGAAATCATTGGCTGGGCCTTGAGGGGGTCCCACAGATCTAGTGTTTGGGCCTTTTGTGGCATTTTTGTCACCCCAGCTGCACAACTATTCAAAGGAGAGTATAAGGTATGTAAAGTAGCATTATTTTGTTGCATTCACTCTTCTGGGAAACAAATAAAGAAATTAACTTCAACTTTTATAGTGAGGAGAAGTCTAAGTGCTTGTTTATTGGAGGGTATCCTTTCATATAAAGTGCTAATAGGCCGTAATATGGGTAGCTTTGATTATACACACACACGTGTATGTGCGTATATAAATATAAATTTTTTTGCATTGTGCAAAAAGGGGTTTGGCTTGCCTCCCACTCAGCATTGCTAAGCAAGTCTGAACTTGCCCATTCAAAGTAGAGACAGGGCCAGAAGGATTACACAAGGCAAGGTCTGAACTTGGCTGCCATGGGCTTTGTTGTGTTTCTTTTTCTTCATCTCTATGCAATTCTCACCCGCTTTCCACTCTCAGGGGCAATTTGCTGTGCCCTCTCTTCCAAGTCCTGAGATTAGGTGTTAGTTGAGTGCTCCTCTTCTAACATATGTGATATAATCTGATAAGGAAATCAGATTATGCATTGAATTGTTTGCACTCCAATACAATGCCATCGTATGTGATCATTCAGGCCTGCTATCCCTGTCCACAGAGGCCTTATAACTGTACCATTTTTCTTGCCCTAAGGGAAATATGATCATTACATTTGTATTCTCTGTTTTTTCAACTGGTCCTTGTTCAGTTTAGTTGTTACTGACAAGGTGATGGTGTGGTCTGATCATGAAAATGAGGTGCTTACAGGTGCTATTTGTCACTGATGACACCACCTGCTTCTCAAAAAAAAAAACAGTTTTTATTCACAGTTTAGGAACCTGATGCAAGTAGCCCAGTTCCTCCTGAAACCACAGGCAATATATATATATATATAGGATTCTGTAAGTCAATTTTCTCGTGGAACAGTGCTCAATACGTTGAAGTAGTCTCTTTAAATTTATATATATATATATATATATAGGATTCTGTAAGTCGATTTACTCGTGGAACAGTGCTCAATACGTTGAAGTAAAGCAGTATATCTAAATTTAAAGAGAAAGGTTTAGTTGCGTAGTAGTTGTAGTTGCGTACCTTTCTCTTTAAATTTATATATATATATATATTCACTTTTAGATTATTTACTACCATAAAGAACTTAATAGGAATAATAGAATGACATAGAATGGCAACTTATCACTCCAAGACTCTCAACTGGCTAAGGTGGTAAACAGTTTTGTCATGGCAATCTTTTGCCATCTCATCCCCCTCTGTTTCCCAAACACCTACAAAAGAGAGTCACAGCTTTGTGTAATGAATAAGAGGCCTCCCACAGTTTCACTCGGCATTGTTCTTTCTGCACTTGCTCACTGTGTGTATTGCCCACTAAGTTGGTGATGGATGTCAGATTACCCTGATACTAGTGTCTCACCCACAAAGAGGCATTGGCTCAGAGAACACACACACACCATAAACCCACCACCAGCAACTCTGCATACAATGACAGTTCTTGTGTGGCGTCCACCTTTCATATGCATCTGTGTCTGTAAGGTGAAGATATTTTGTTTTACTTAAACATTTTTTTGCTTATTGGGAATATAAAGAACAATTAGAACAATGAGATGAAATTGCTTGGAACAATTTGAAGAAACTACTATGAATAATCTGTTTAGAGGACACAGTGAGACCAGTGCTCACCTTTTACTAATTTGAACTGCGGCAGCACATTTATTTCCTCAGCTGTACAACATAGCATTTTGTACACACTATCGTATAGCGTGTTACAGTTTACCAGTTAAAGCCTAGTTATATAATCAGGGCATTAATGTCATCTGTTATAAACGTCATGGAGCATGGATATTCAATCAGAAGACTTCAGATACGCAAATAATTTTTCTTTCACTGCTATTATAACATTGAGAAACGTATCTTATCTAACTGAAGAAGAAACCCAAAGTTTGTCCTGTGTCCTATGAATTCACTCTTATATGTGCCTTGATGTCTTAGCAGATCACTTTGGCTGGATAATTGTCATTTAAAAACTCTGCACAATCAGTGATAAATCCTGAGGAACACCAGGCTCTTTTTCTGTGCTTTGTAGCAACTGTTATGGGCCCTCTCCCATTTTGCATCAAGTCCTCACGACAATGGCACCCACAGTTACCCAGGAGACAGGCCGTTATGTGAAGGGCATGTGCTGAAAAAAAAAAAAAGTTTTCTACCTCTCTTGTCCAGTTTTCCTCCTTTTCAGCATTTATTCTCCGGAAAAAGGGGGTAAGTTGAGCTTGGAGATGATTGCTGAACCAGTGGTCACTGTTCTTTCCACTTTTAGTGCATAGCTCTAGGAATAGCATTGGAGTTGTAGGGGCAACAGTGGAAAATCTATCTTGAAATCACAGCTTGATACTAGCTCTGATACAAAGTTGTGTTTGATTCAAAATCTTACTACCTGACCATTTCATCTTACCTGTCAATATGTGTGATGCTCCTGAATTACATCACAGCACAGAATGTCTAAATGTTTTCTCCCTTTTTCAGACAGACATTTTTAAATGATGTAAAGGTACTATGCAGCTTTGGTTCTAAATAATTTTGGACTAGCTGAAAAAGTGCTATGGTTAACATTTCATCAGTGAGCTCTCCTTACGAGCAGCCTTCAGCAGTGATGGACTCACTGCTTGCATCAGGTTACTCCGGCCTGTCATTTAACCAAGCCTCAACATTGCCATTACCAACCATGCATTCCACCTGGAAAGACTCTTCCAGCATGGTCTGGTTATTCCAGAGGCAACCTGTCATTTGCAAATAGGTTGGTAAAGCATATAACAGCTAAAACATTAAATGTTAAATGAACATTTTTACAGTGTTAATATAATCTTTGATTACATTTCCCTGCAGTATTAACACTGCAAGTGTTAATACTGCAGGGAAAATAATCTTAATCATTAATAATAAAACTAACAATAATCCTCGCACCATCTGCCCCATTTATCAACAGCAAAATCACTGAGCAGTGTTACACTAAAAATGTAGCAGAAGAAATGCATTTTGACTTCAGTTCTGCTTGGTCTTTGAATATCCTAGGGAAAGGGGGGAATGTTTTTGGGTCACCTTCAGTGTACTAAGGGATGTGCATCTACTAACACTATGGCATTATGATAAAACATTTTATTAGATCCTAAATGTTATTGAATACATATGTAAGCTAATCATGCTCACTCATGAAACAAGTGGTGGTGGTAGCCAATACACGGTTCAACCAATGATATATAAGGGAGTGGTACACTTATCCAGATCAGTCTCCCTGTGGCTACACTAAAGGGATGAAGGCCTGTAACAGCAGCGGATGTGAAAACTTGTCTGAACAAAATACACACACACACACACACACCATACTCTAAGACTCACACCTTCAAAATGAGACTGACTGAAATACTCTTAAGCAGCACAAGCCAATATATAATTATTCTCACTAAAAGTGTCAAGTTATATTGCTATTTAATTATAATATACTGAAGGAGAATAGCAATGTTTCATTCAAATTTCATTGGAACCCAGAATGCATATTTGTGAAGCAATAACACATCAGACAATTTCTTTGCCAGTTATTATACTTGGCACATTAAACAGTATAGGTACAACCATCTGTAGCTGAATTACACATCTTTTTTAAATAAAGAATTAAACAGTATTCAGGAAATAAAATTTGACCAACTCATCGTTGCTCTTCATTGTAATATATCATAGAGACTCAATGTAATATGTGTAAAAAATTTTATACTATAACAGTGAAAATAACTGATTAGCACACTATGTTAATCAAAATAAACTAAGATAATCATGAGTGAGAATTTTTAAAGCAAAAGATTAAGATCACATTTCAGGGTGCCATTCTAATATTTTTATGTACAATTTTATTCATAGCATATGACCTGAAAAGACTGCATCCACCCTTTTCTGTTGTAATGGGAATGAAAACAGTTTCAGTACATGAAACCTCATATAGCTAGGAGTCCACTACATCAATGTGGGATATGTTTTTATTTGTATATTTTTTTTTATTTTGTTCCTTCCAAGCAGGCACCTCAATTGCAATAAACCATTACATTTACATGTGTCAGCCCTGTGATGACCTGGCGACTTGTCCAGAGTGTACCCCGCCTTTCGCCCGTAGTCAGCTTGCCTGTGACCCTGTAGAACAGGATAAAGCAGCTAGAGATAATGAGATGAGAGGAGACATTTACTGGAATTTCTTGTAGTTTGTAGATGCTACAAATAAGTATTTATATAAAATGAGATAGAGCAGCACAAACTGTAAACAAACACAAAAAAAACAGGATTTAATTTTTACCATTAAATTTGTTTCTTTCTGTACTTCATATATTTGTTCAGTTATGGTTTCATAGTCCAGTCATGAAAACTTTATTTTACAAGAACCCACTGTTGTGGCAGTTTTTGATCAGTGGCTTTTAGGTAGATAATTATATTTTATAAACATAAAAAATAAAAATAGGAATGATATAAAACCAATGTTTGTACCCTTTGGAATAAAACCGCTCTAATCCTCTCTGCTCCTCATAATATTTCAATGGTATTGGTCAGACATTATCTGTCTCAAGAGATAATGATGAACTCTTCAGAGAAGCGATTCAATTTTACTGTCAATATCATTACTGAGTGAATCTCCCAGATCAAACAGTTGATTGATGTGAACAGTAGAAGTACAAAGAAAATCAGGATGATTCTCCTCTTCTTCCTCTGTCCAAGGACTCTGTAGAAATTCTGTGGCTAAAAATGTCTCCTTGTCAAAGTCTACATCACTGTATTTTTGTGTTTCTATTAGCATGCTACTCTCTGCAGTACTGACAGAGGCCTCCAGAGAGCTAACATGAATGCCATGTACCATGATGTCCTGATCTTGTGGTACTGGGCTCAGAGGACCACCCTCATTCAGGCTCAAATCCCCATTCAGAGCTGAATCTAGCAGAGCATCCCAGTCAAAATTACCCTTAAGAGATCCAAGACCCATTGGTTCCTCCATGGCCAGCAGTGGAGAGCTAGAGCAGCACAGAGCTTTGGCACCTTCAGCCTGGTGGTCATATGGCTGTTTTCTTTTGCAGCCTTTTACTGCACTCCAGCAATTAAATGAAGTGGTTTCTGCTAGGTGAGGATCCCAGTTCTGGTCAAGTCCAGTGACTTCCTCAAATTCTTCTAAGAGCTGCTGTGACTCAGCATTAACATGGAGAACATCTGGGACATTTGTTGGCACAGTCATAACTGGCTGTGACATCATTCTGAGTTGAGTTTTAAGAGCTGGGTTAATCTGTACTGGAGGAATCTTTCGCTTCTTATAAGCCCCAGTCAGGAGACGTTCAGCATATTGCGGATCAATCTTCCAGAAACCACCCTTCCCTGGCTCATCCTTCTGTCTTGGTACTTTTATGAAGCATTTATTCAGTGAGAGATTGTGCCGGATGGAATTCTGAAGTAATTTATGTGGAAAGAAGACAAAACCACAATATCAACTTTTATTAATCATTTTGTGAAATTCAGAGTTTTCCTTAATTATGCTTCTCTTCAGCAAAACAAAAAGTAAATTTTTGGGAGTGCATGCACTACAAAAGTTATCTGCTCATTCTCTATTTTAATCAGCACCATCACAAACTGAAAAGCTATCACAAATAAGTTATATTTAAATGTAGCACTGACCCTCTGACCTTAGTTAAACATTATATCTTAATGTTTTGGGTTAAAGTGGCTAAAAACTGAGGAAATGTCTGGCTAATCCTCAGAAAGCTAGAGGGCTAATTAATCATTCACCAATAAGTGCTTTTTTATTTCTCAAAAAAATCCCAAATTAATTAGTACATCTGATTAAATTAACTGCATTTCTTTCCTTTCATATAGAATCAGTTTATACAGCAATGGTGCTTTGCTTCAACACCACTGTCATTGTATGGGTCCTTGGTTTATCAGTCATTGTGATCAGCAGAGATTTGTTTCTATTGAACAAAGGATCTAATATGGAAGCTTTTATAATTGCTCCTTCTGTCTCACTGTAGTATACTACAGCAATGTACTCAAATTTAGTTCTGTCAAGTTTGTGAATACACTAGCCCCATTTAGGTTTTTGAGGAAGCAGCTAAAATGGGGAAAAATTGGTCATCATCTTCAACTCTAACTGACCAGTATAACTTACCTGCCAGGTGGGGTCAGCATGGCGGAAGTAACAGAAGTTGTCAGTGATCCATTTATAGATACAGGAGAGTGTGATTTTGTTTTTCTTGCTTGCTTGCATAGCCATACAAATGAGGGTGGCATATGAATATGGTGGCTTGACATGAGGGTTTGTCTTGTAGTCAACTTCATCTGGGCAGTGTCCATGTGCAACCAAGCTGGGAAGAGTGCACAGGGCAGGAACTGCTGTTGCTGTGGGCTTACCAGGAGTCAGTGGCATGCCTATAGAGGCAAGGTCACCTGCGAGAGGAGATGTGGGGGCTTCTCCACTCATCTGTTGCTCAAGGAGGTTTCTTTGATGTTGGTTAGTAGAAATCACTTGTTGCCTTCCATTGGCACTGAGGATAGAGAACTCTTGTAACCACTGCAGATTGGTCAGGCTGTCATCCAGGTTGTCAGAACTGCTGTTTTTTAAATCACTGCTTTCGAGTTGGTCCTTGGCCTTTGTAGCAGGACTGACTACTTCTTCCTCCAGCCTCACTGAGCCCTTGGGCCATGAATCTGTACAGCTCAATGACAGCATGTCCCTCTGTTACCTTTCAAGGTACTTCTCCAGTGGTGACCTACACACAAAACACTCACATGCCCATCAAGCCAGATTTAATTATGCATGAAGCAAAAATTAAGTGGAATATATCAGAATAGTTCAGTTAAAAGTATAAGCCTGAAGTTGTAAAGCATCTTTCGGCAAAATGTTATATAATAATAGTAAGGAGTTGGCTATGATCAAGCCACTCAAAGCTACCTGAAAATACATGGCTGACTGAAGGTCATAGAATTTCCCTTGTCATAAGTGTGTAGGTTGTCTGAGTCTTCTAAGATGAAAATCTTCCAACAACAATAATAGTTCCATAGACCAAATTGACCTAACATACTTAAAATTAAACATTAGTTAAATGAGTATGAAATGTTTCGATTTTAAATGACAGTTAAATGTCAGCCCACCCACTGGATGAAGAACAATGGCCTTCTGAACAAGACTTGGGCATACCCCAACGGCTATATATTTACTTAGATATTTTTATCTAGTCATTTAAAACTGGTTGTATGATCTGAAACTTAATTTTTTTTCCACCTATGGATTATTAAAATCATCTACATTGCTTTTATGTTTAATCATGTCAAGTTTGAAAAATAATCTTACTTTTACACACACACACGCACACAAATTAATTACACTTAATTTTTAAAAATGTTGGTCAAACTCACCCGTTTTTATGATTTTTAAATCAACTGGGGCACACGTCCAAAAAGGCACGATATGTCGTTTATATCCTTATTAGACCTAGAATAAAGTATCGTTAACTGTTGATTGCGAGGCCGAAATTGAAAGACTGGGCGGTTTGCGTTGATGCGCACTCTGGTACAATATGTGCGCGTTTCGGTTAAAACCTGCGCACTCACGGGGGTGAGCGGTATTTCCATTTAATACCTGCTGCAGGAGGTTTGTCCAGCAACTATAGCAACGCTACACCCCCTTGTAAACAGCTTTTCGCGTTTCTATTGGCTCGTAAGTTGCTATAGTTTTATCACTCCCTCACACACCGGTTTGCTTGTCACGCAAGTGAATTCGGTCTCACTGACTAAATAGTGGGCGGGGCGGAGGCAGAGGGGATGAAATCAAAAATCAGTCTCTCTCTCTCGTTTTCTCCTACGCGGCACCTCTGTTGAGGAAAGCTCTGTTCAGCTCTCCAGCCATATTAAACAATTGTTCAAATGCCAATCTATTAATACAGATGCATTCTATTTTTTTCTCAACTCTTTTTATCTCTACCTGGCAATGTGTGCATTCCTTTACAAGCATCTTACTGACACGTCGGAGGTGCGTTAGTTATCATATTCTGTTGATTTCCATTTCAGCTTTAGACATGTGAAACAAAAGGGGCATCAGACAAAACTTGGAGTACTTTGAACCCTTCCTTTTTTTTCTTTTTGCCAATCCCCATGAAAGGCCCTGCAAGACTTGTCATCTAGTTCCACTTTATCAAAGCTTGTTTTGTATCTCATTCATATGTCACGTCCGCGTTCGTTTGCATTTACATCTTATCCATCGCAGAATCACGTGACAGAATACTTCCGCCTTCAAAATGGGCAACGCCAAGCTCTAGGGTAGGGAAAATCCCCAGATTTTTATTTTATTTTTATTTTTGGAAGGGGTGGGATCCTTCTCTGCTTACTGAATCAGAAGATGAGATCTTCGCTCCGCCGCCAGGCTCCAGGGACGGCGGATTGGGGCAAGAAAAAAAAAAGGCCCGGGAATTTGACCCTGGTCAGCCAACTCTCCAGACAAATAATTTGTCTGGGGGTCTGACCTGGGTCTTTTATTCACTGAGAAGTTTATGCAAGTACAGTAGATCATGAAATGAGCCATTACAATGCATTTTTAAAATTATAAGTACCTATCCAGCTCTCCTCAAGTAATCACCTCACCTGATCCCTTGAATACAATAAATAAAATATAGCCACTAACAGCGATAAAGGGTCCTCGCACTTGAGGCCAAGCCTCTATCCCTGAGCAGCAGTGGCCAGGAATGATGTGTGTAGCAAATTCCAGGAGTCAGAGTTTTTCTGCAATGGAATCATTACTGTCCAAGTCCAAATGGTGGCACCATACGAGAGGCTCACTTTGGGCATGGGGATATTATCAGACCCTGGTGTCCTATAACATGTGAAGTATTAGCTACATCAGGCAATGCATGGTGAGTTTAACACATTTCCTGTTTGCATGGAAAAACATACAACTTTTATTGGTTCACCTTTTCAACATTATGCAAGATATTGCAAATCCTGCCACAAGTTAATTGGCTAAAACAATGTGCATTTCAGTTTTGTTCATCTTGGGGCACCCCACACACCTACCAAATTTGACACGGATAGGTGAAACTATATACCGGGCAGAAGTCTCAATGACATGTGGGGGTGCTATGGAGTCCCTTGAAAACCTGTCTACCAAGCCTTTATCCCTCAGTAGTGGTGGCCAGGACTGATGTGAGTACAAAATTTCATGAGTCAAAGTTTTTAGGCAATGGAATCATTACTGTCCAGGTGGCACTATACCAGAGGGTCAAATTGGTCATGTCAATATCCTCAGAACCATCATGTCCTCATCTCATCTCATTATCTCTAGCCGCTTTATCCTGTTCTACAGGGTCGCAGGCAAGCTGGAGCCTATCCCAGCT
>JAODJS010000013.1:16785428-16795954 GCA_027576325.1 Sciades assimilis | reverse complement strand
TAGTACTGTATGTATTTAGTATTTGGTTGTTAGTATTTTATAATTATGCCAGTTGAATGATTTATGTATTTACTGTAATTTATATTGTTGTAAAGTGCCTTGAGCTGTGGATAAGTGCGCTATATAAATAAATAAAGTTATGTGTTTGTGTGTGTTACTGTGTGTTTTGATGTGTACTTGCTTGTGTGTATTGCTGTGAGTTTGGCGTGTACGTGTTTGTGTGTATCGCTGTGAGTTTGGTGTGTACTTGTTTGTGTGTGTTACTGTGAGTTTGGTGTGTACATGTTTATGGGTATTGTGATGAGTTTCGTGTGTGTGTGTATTGTGATGAGTTTGGTGTGTACTTGTGTAGTATGTCCCTGATGTGTGTGGGATACTGAAGTGTGGCAGGTGGGAAATAATATTTACACACAACTTTATTTTTCTGCTTTTCAGCTTTACTACGTGTGTCTACACACACACACGTTCTGGTTGGGAGGGCTCCTCTCTCATGGCTCTCACCCTCCTTTTTTACCTTCCGTCTTCACTGCAAAACACACAGACGCAGCGTTAATTGCCAACAGGTGTACTGACTTTGCCATTCTTCTTTCCTGATGCCACCCTCCATTTACTAAATGATGCTTGGCCATGCCCCCACTGCTACATACTCCCACCACCTGACTCAGGCTGGGGAGCTGTCTGGCTTGCGGTGGACTGTCCCCCGGCAGGATAGGAAGTCCGCCACTACCATCTGCACCCTCAGCCTGTGGACCACCTTGAATTTAAATGGCTGGAGGGCGAGATCCCAACGGGTGATCCACGTATTGGCATCCTTCATAAGGTGGAGCCACTGGAGGGGGACATGGTCTGAACAGAGGGTGAAAGGGCACCCCAGTAGGTAGTATTGGATGGTGAGGACCATTCACTTGATGGCCAGGCACTCCTTCTTGATAGTGCTGTACTTACTTTCATGTATCAAGAGCTTACAACTGATGTACAGCACTGGGTGTTCCTCACCCTCCACTTTCTGGGACAGAACGGCCCCCAGCCCTCTGTCTGATGCATCTATCTGTAAAATAAAAGGGAGAGAGAAGTCAGGGGAGTGCAAGAGTGGCCCCCCACACAGTGCAGCTTTTACCTTAGTGAAGGCCTGTTGGCACTGCTCTGTCCATTGGACCGGGTCTGGTGCTCCCTTTTTAGTGAGATTAGTCAGTGGGCTGGTGACATCTGAATAATCAGGTATGAACCTGTGATAGCCAGCCAGCCAGTCCCAGGAACTGGTCTTGGGCCTTGGGCAGGCTGTAATCACTGTTGTCTTGTCAATTTGGGGATGCACCTGCCCATGACGCAAGTGGAAACCCAGATACTGTACTTCCACCTGTCCAATCACACACTTTTTTGGGTTAGCATGCCTAACCCAAACACGCATGCCTCAGTGACTGTAGGACGACCCTAAGGTGTTCTAGGTGCTGCGGCCAATCAGTGCTCTACATGATGATATCGTCAAGGTAGACCAACGCATGGATGGTGTGGGGCGGAAGGTTTTGTCCATGAGCCGCTGGAAGGTGGCAGGAGCCCCAAATAACCCAAAAGGAAGCATGGCAAATTGGTATAATTCAAACAGTATGGAAAAGGCTGTTTTCTCTCAGGATCCAGGAGTCAAGGGGATCTGTAAATATCCCTTTGTCAAATCGAGTGTCAAATAAAATCGAGCAGCACCTAATTGACCAAGCAATTTATCAATGCGAGGCATTGGGTAGGCATTAAATTTAGACACTGCGTTGACTTTTCTATAGTTCACACAGAACTGGACCAACCTGTCAGCCTTGGGAACCAGGACCACTGGGCTGCTCCAATCACTGTGGGACTCCTCAATTATGCCCATTTCAAGCACAGCCTGGAGTTCATCCTGAACTGCCTTTTTCTTGTGTTCAGGTAAGTGGTAGGGGTGGCTACAAACCACTACCCCGGGGGCATTTCAATGTGGTGTTCTATGAGGTGGCTGCAGCCAGGAAGGGGTGAGAACACGTCGGAAAACTCCTTTTGCAACCTGGTAACCTCTGTGAGTTGGGCCAGTGAGAGGTGCTCTCCACAGAGGACCAGAGTGGTTTGAGTATTTTTTTTTTTTTACCTCTGGCCCCATCTTCGCCTTCTCTAGAACTACCGACACCAGTGCGAAAGGGACCCCCCCTTCCAATGTTTTAGCAGGTTGAGGTGGTATATTTACAGTGTCTCTCCCCTATCTGTTCACCTCATGTCATAGTCGATGTCCACAATTTGCTGTGACCTCAAAGGGCCCTTGCCACTTGGTGACTAATTTGGAGCTTGAAGTGGGCAATAACCCAAGCACTTTATCTCCTGGGGTGAACTCTCTAAGGTGCATGCTCCTGTTGTGCAGCCGGGCTTGACATTCTTGTGTCTGCCATAAATTCTCCTGAGTTAAGTGCATGGGTGTGGAGCTTTGCATGCAGATTGAGAACGTACTGACTTTCGTTTTTACTCAGTGAAGGTCTCTCCTCAGAATTTTCCCATAGCATGTCCAGAATGCCATGCAGCTTTTGCCCATATAATTATTCGAATGGTGAAAATCCCATGGAGGCTTGCAGGACCTCTCATACTGCAAATAACAGGGGCTCAAGCAATTTATCCCGGTTATGTGCATCTTCGCTTACAAACTTTAAAATTAAAATTTTAAGTGTTTGATTAAATTGTTCCACTAAGCCATCTGTTTGTAGGTGGTAAATACTGGTGCGGATGGATTTAATCCCCAATAACTCATACAGCTCACGAGGTGTTTGTGGCATAAATGTAGTGCCTTGGTCATTCAGGATTTCTTTCGGAATCCTGACTCGGGAGATAATGCAGAAGAGTGCCTCTGCAATACTGCATGCTGAAATATTGCGGAGAGGCACTGCTTCCGGATATCAAGTTGCATAGTCCACCAGAAATAAAAGAAAGTGATATCCTCATGCTGACTGCTCTAATGACCCATCGAGATCCATGCCAATTCTTTTGAAGGGGGTCTTGATTAGAGGGAGAGGGCACAAAGGCACTTTTGGGGTGGCCGCAGGATTTACTAGTTGGCATTCTCGGCATGCTGCACAACACCAACAGACATCCCAACAAATCCCTGGCCAATAAAACCGGGACATTATTCAGGCTACTGTTTTATCCTGTCCTAAATATCTGGCCATGGGATTGAAGTGAGCCACATGGAATACGAGTTTCCTATGGCTCTTTGGGATTAACAATTGGGTTAACTGTTCGCCGGTTTGAGTGTCCTGCGTCACTCGATACAGCCTGTCCTTAATAATTGCAAAGTACAGGAAGGAGGATGTCACATTTGGATGGAGAGACCATCGATTACTCTCACTTAGTCAAATGCATGACACAGAGTCTCATCTCATGACTGCTCTAATGGGAAATCCTCGAGTGAATCCCTGAGAAAGGGAAGAGGGGCAAGCTACTCCCCACTCCTTGCGTCAACCTGACACGGTGTTTACGTAGACAGCTCTGTGACATCTTCCCAAGTCACTGCCACACCAGGATCCCCCCGTGATGTATTATCACAGGACCCACCCCATACTATATGCTCCATTAAGTCTCTAAACCTTGGCCTGATCCAGTGATGCCGGGCAGTGACACTGGACCCTCTCTGCTTTTCCTTCTGGAAGTTGCACGATTAACTGCTCCAGTGTCAACCAGGTCGATGATCTCCTTAGTGTGATGGTTGTCCACCCTCAGCCGCCACCAGCAGACGTCCCAGAGCTGTTGACCGAACGCAAACAGCCAGCCGACCTCCTTTAATGTCAGTGTCCGGAAGCACTGGCAATGTTGTTCCGGGGAGCAGTCGACACACTGCAGGATGGCTCGCTTCAGATCGGCATAGACGAGCCGACTGTCGGCAGGGAATTGCTGCGAGGCAAGCTGTGCATCTCCAGTCAGTAACAGTAGTAGGCATGCTGTGTGCTGCTTGACCGGCCACCCCTCTGCTTCGGCCACATGCTCGAAGAGCACATTGAAGGCTTCCGGACCAGCAGCAAGGCTTTGAAACCTTGTTCCTGCTCCCTTTGGAGGGCGATCAGTGCTTGGTGCTGGTTCTGTTGGGCAGTAGTGAGGGCATGGATCACGTCCTTAAATGGGAAGGACTCCATGAGTGGCTCCCTTCAGTATCCCGGCTTTCTGCACCACTGTATGTCCCTGATGTGGGTGGAATACTGAAGCGTGGCAGGTGGGAGATGATGTTTACACACAACTTTATTTTTCTGCTTTTCAGCTTTACTACATGTGTCTACACACACACACACACACACACGTTCTGGTTGGGAGAGTTCCTCTCTTGTCCCTCTCTCTCTCCTTTCCTACCTTCCATGTTCACTGCAAAACACAGAGACACAATGTTAATCGACAACAGGTGTACTGACTTTGCCGCTTACCTTCCCTAATGCTGCCCTCCATTCACAAACCGATGCTTGGCCACGTCCCCGCTGCCACAACTTGTTTGTGTGTGGTGTTGTGAGTTTGGTGTGTGTTTATGTGTATTACAATGAGTTTGGTGTGTATTTGTTTGTGTGTACTGCGATGAGTTTGGTGTGTACTTGTTTGTGTGTATTACTTTGAGCTAAGTACACCAGCTTGTGTGTGTGTGTGTGTTTTTATTTTGTGGATGGTTTTACATCTATTAGTGTAGAATTTATATTTGGTCCCATGTGCATTACTTTGAGGAATTCGAATTCCTTTTTGAAACAGATGTTCAGATGTCTCTTTCTCTGTGTTTGTGTGTTTGGGAAAGAACTTTTGTCATGCCGTTATTATCACACGCAGATAAGATATGAGCTTGGAGAAACAGGCTTTGTGATGGTTGTCTGTTGTCTTAGTCATTTATGCACTTATTTGCATAAATACACTTGAAAAATCAAAGCATTTATTTGAAGCAATTTCCTTCTCCACGCTCTGCAGGTCTGAAATAGCTATTCACACCAACACACATATATATTCTAACACATGCATACAAACACTCATAGTCACTGTCACTCCATGTGTGCGTGTGTGTGCGTGCGTGCGTGCGTGCGTGTGTGTGTGTGTGTGTGTGTGTGCAGGCGTATGGGGTGTATATTTTGTAGCATTTCATGTATAGTATTTATTTGTATCTATTTATTTGTTAGAATTCTCTGAGCAATAGCTCAAGGTAGGAGTATGTGCAATAGCTATGGATTTGCATTATTTTTGGATGACTTGTATCAGGGCCAAAATGGAAGTGTGTATACTAACAATGGTTTTGTTTTTTATTTGTTTCCTTGTTCATTACATGTTTCTTGTTTGTTTTTTTTGAGGTCTTCAAGTCTTGTCTTGTCTGTGGTTAATTGTGAATCACACTCTCTTATGTCCACTCAGAATTTCTCTCCTGAAGAGACAATAAAGGATAATCTAATCTAATCTAATCTAAACCACCAGCTGTCAGTCACCAGCTTTGTTTTCGGAGGGTGCTTTTCATTTCTAACTCTTGACGCTTAGGCTGAGGTAAATTTCAGTCAATTTCCTCATTCACAACTAAGAAGTCTGACATTTCTCTTCCCTATAACAGCTGAATGAACGTGCGAGAGTTGCGTTTTTGCTCTGTCGAGGTCAGCATATTTCCCTTTACCGTCCTTTACTGAAGTCGCGATTATTTCCTGTTATAACTGTTTTCTCAAGCAGCACACTGAAGTGTGTTTAGTTTGGCTGATGCAGCCACGATGACAACTCTGATTATAATTTTGTGCTTTACTTCTGTTCTGGCTGCCTACAGCGTTCAAGGAGCAGGTGATTTATTATGATGTCTTCACCCATTCTGTTTATCAAACAAAAAATATATATTTTCATTAGATATGGTTAAAAGTGGTACCTTTTATGATATGGTATTGGAATGAGCAGTGTTGTTTTGTTTTCAAGAATGCTTGATACATTTTCCTGTCTTTACACAGCCTCTGAGAGGAAAAATGGTTTTGTAATGATGAAAAAGGGGGAGAATTTTACCATGGAATGCAGCACAACAGATGATAAAAAAGATAATTTCGTGCTGTATGCAAGACTCCCGAGCAAGCACATAGTGGTGGTCTTTGACAAGAATACTGACAAAGCTTCTTTTGGTAATGGATACAGTGAAAGAGTGAAAATTGGTAAAAACATGCACAAGCTAACTGTGGGGATTAGTGACCTACAGCTGGATGACTCTGGATTGTACATAGGCGAATACAGCAATTATGATTTGGACAAAAATGTAGAAGACAAGAAAGAAGGCTGTAGCATTCTCCTGTTTGTGAAAGGTATGTGTATGTCTTTCAACAATATTGATACTGACTGTATTCACTTGGCTGTAATACTAAATACTGTAACAGTGAATACTTAATTCTTCCATTTTTTCCCCTGTGCATTCCACCATTTTTGTTAGACAAAGAAAAGCGTGACACAAATTATTGTCAAGCTTATTGTCAAGATTAGTCTTGTGCAGCATCATTAAATCAGAATTATTTCACTTTAGTAAGCAAAGTACAAATTTACATATAAACACAAGTAAAACCCTATCATTTGTAGTTGTCTTTATCCTAGATCAGTGTTTCCTCACTTGGGAAATGAGGCTCTCCAGCCAGTTCACTTTTTTTTTTGTAGTCCATATTGGTTTCATAGATTACATGTAAGCTATTAAATCAATAATGCAGTAGTAATAATAATAATAATAATAATGGATCTATCTGACATGTGGGTTTTGCAGATGTGGATGATGTGGATAAGACCTCACTCAAAACCATAAAACCAGCTGATAATGGGTTTGCAATGTCTGAGCCACTGGTGCTGGTCTTTGCCCTGACTGCATGCACTATGCTTGTAGTGTGTTTCCTGGTGATATGGGTGTTAACACCCAAGGTAGGCATTACAGATCTGTCTGCAACAATTTGTATGGACTAGTCTAGTATTGCCATTTTATATAATAAAATGACAAATATATGACAATACATGACCATTTGTACCACTTTACAAGACCACTTTATTGGTGTGTACATGTGTGTATGTGGGAGAGAGCATCTGCTTCCTTATCTGTGCTTACATGTTTTTTAATCTAATAATTCCATTTGTCATGCAATGCTCTGCATTTCCTGAAAAAGTGACTGTTGTATGGTGCCTGTGGCTTTTTGTAGCAACACAAGATGAAAAAGAAAACTGAATCAGCTCAAAGAAAAAAAAAAAATCACTTGTTTTGTTTACAGGTGAAGGCCCAGTGTTTGAATCAGGCAGATGATGCATCAAGGGAATATAACCCAGTCTATGAGGATATGCACCGTGTGCAAAATAAATAAGATGACATTTATTCCCCTTTTTGTTTAAAAATTTCAGGATTGTTTGTCATTACTAAAATGCTCAAAAATGGTTTTCAGCTTGCTTGATATTCTTGTATTCAAAATGTCATTGTGTTATGTATTCAATTATTGTGGCATTTATGTTTTTACTAGCATATCTAATATTTTAACAGAAATAAAATTTGGTGCAATATTTAACTTTAAAACCAATTTTGGTTTGTGCATTTTTTGACAAATCATTTTTTAAAAATTACATGTTTAATCTGTTGATAATGATGGTTGCTCTGAACAAACATCATTCTCAGCCAACTTGGAAATTCTTTGTCCACTGATTGGCAAAAGGCTTACTCAAGCTGCCACCACCAGTGGCTTTATATCTGAAGGATTTCTGTACTCCCTTTAATCTGGGGGATACTTGACATGGCAGCTATGCAAGTAGCATTGTTCACATACCTGCATACCTCCTTATATCTTTATAGGCTATGGCCATAGCAGATCAGACCCAAAACACAGAAATACTTTCTCAGACCACTTCCTCTAATTTTATAAAACAGGGTAAACAGTGAAGATGCTGTGAACTGAGGAGGCAAAGATAATATGTAACTTGAAAAAAAAATTGCAGATACAGCAGCAACATAGACAATATATCAGGCCAAACAATTTATGAGGTGGTGGTGTGAGGCACTTCTGAAACAGTAGAAAGCTGTGATCACTCAAAAGATCATCTCTTTCCTAGAACAGCACATCCTGAAGTGTTTTATTCCTCTTATAGTACCAGAGTAACTTGCCACCAGTATTGTTTTAAATTAATGAATAGCATGTACCTTTTATTATTTTGCAGATATTTTAATGTTCTGATACATCCACAAAATAAAGTTAGTTCCTGTAATCACTAACGACATAGCAGCCATAAACAGTGGTTCCCTCACCAGCTTTGGCGGCTGGTCAGTGGCGACGAGCCTTATGTGATCCCCATAGCAACGGTAACTATGTCACCATGACAGGAGGCAGCTTGTAGTACTTCGTTCAGACAAGTTTAGTTGTTATAGATCAGTTTGGGAATGTTTTGCTGCATTTTTGGATGTTCTGAACAAAGCAAAGACATTAGTTTTTTTTTTTTTTAATTTACCAAAAGTAATTCATCATCATGGGGAAAAAAAAAAAGCTAGAGACGTTTTTAAACGTAGAAAGGAAAAAAAATGGCTCGCAAACATTTGGCAGGACTCAGTGGTAACTAACTATGGTTCATTTACACAAAGGTAAAAAAAAAAAAAAGTTATTTGCACTAGCTGTTACACACCAGGACATCTATCACTGTCAGTGATGGTTGGAGACAAATGTAAATGTAGAAGATTAAAAATAAGATCAGGCAAACTGTCCATATTAGCAGGCATAAATCCGAAATGGTAACAAGCAGTAGGTCAAGCGAGGCACAAACGGAATATCATAGGCGCAGACACAAGCAGAATCAAAGGACTAGAAACAAGAACTCGGAAACCAGGAAATCAAAACAACGCACAGCTACTCGGTAATGTGTCTAAACAAGTCAATACTTAACATGAGTATGCATTCAGAGTCCGTATGCGCAATGATTGTATCTTAATCCAGTGCCGATGTGAGTCATTAGTGGCGTGCATGCGTGAATTAGTTTGCAGCACGCGCCATCTAGAGCACGTGGGCCAATGCACGTGGGTCTGACAGTCACTGTACCCTATAAAGCTGGAATGGTAAGAGACAGAGAATGACTCTTAGTGAGGAAAAGTTGTGCCTTGCTGCCCTGAACAAAAAAAAAAAAACACCTGATTGAGAAAATCATGAAAATTGACAGACTTATAAGTGATAAAAAAAAAAATAATAATAATCCCATTTTTCATGGATCATTCTGGTTTGGTGAGTCGGATCACCATGAAAAGTTATAGCAACATATTTCAGCCCAGAGGTATTTTGCATGTGAAATTTGTTGATGATTGGTTGCAAACTGAGGGAGAAATAGCATCCTAAAAACATTAGGATAAGAATAACAAAGTACAGTAGAAAGATCCTGAGTGAGTGGAACAATTTGCATCAGCGCTGCTAGCACAAATTAATTAACTTCAGAACTGCAGCAAGAAGCTCATTCTTATTCAGTGAAGGGAACATGAGTGTATAAGGCAAAGTGCTCATTCTTATCCAGATAAGTGAACATGAGTGTAAAGAGACAAAGTGCAGTGAGATTTTCAAGCTCATGTTCAATGTCACTTTATAAGAATGAGCACCTTGCTGCACGTTGTATGTTTTTGAGCCATTTTTCCCTTCTATGTTTAGAAATATCTCCAGTTTTTCCCCTGATGATAAGTTACTTTTGGTAAATAAAAAAAAAAAGATAAAAATGCAGCAAAACCTTCCCATACTGATCAATAACGACTAGTCTGAATGAAGTACTACAAGTGTGCCTCTTGTCATGGCAATGTATACCGTTGCTATGGGGGTCATGTGACAGTGCAAAGCCTGGACACCCCCTTCCAGATGAGAAAGACTATGTGAACATAAATTAATTAAGCAAAAGTATTTATTGAGTCAAAATTCTACTTTACCCTGTATCCAGCTAAGTATTTTTAACCCATTTTAAAACCGTATTTATTTAAATTTTATGTGAACACATAAACTTCATGTATACATCTGCCTGCCAGGGTGCCAGCCCTGTATGTGTGTATGTGACAACACAAACTTTTTTTTTTGTGCAGGTGACCTGAGGGTGCGTTTTAACTGTCGGATTTAAGATTTTAGCTGAGGTGCAGCAAAGTGCGCCCCAGACACGGAGCCAAATGGATTTTTTTTTTTCACGTGATTGGACAGCTTTCTGCGGAGCTTCATATTTGTGGCTGTCACTCACTGCTTGTGATGAACGATAGGGATGAATGATACCAAACTTTTTCAATTCGATACAGTACCAATACTTTGTTAGAATTTTAACTATATTGGTACGGATACTGTACTACTCTTAAATTGGTATTCAAATGAAATGACACATGCTGATCACTAATAATAAATTTATTACAAGTAAATAAAAGTATGTGCTAATAAATACAAAATGTAGGAAGTTTTACAGAAATACTGTAATTAAATAATAAAAAGTCAAATTTATTTGTATAGCACCTTTAACAACAAACATTGTCGCAAAGCAGCTTTACAGAATTTGAACAACTTAAAACATGAGCTAATTTTATCCCTAAT
>JAODJS010000013.1:14981458-14993766 GCA_027576325.1 Sciades assimilis | reverse complement strand
ACCCCACAAGATGTGCCATTTTGGAGATGCTTAGACCCAGTCATCTAGCCATCACAATTTGGCCCTTGTCAAAGTCACTCAGATCCTTATGCTTGCCCATTTTTCCTGTTTCCAACAGATCAACTTCAAGGATGGACTGTTCTCTTCCTGCCTAATATATCCCATCCCTTGACATTTGCCACTGTTACAAGATAATCAATGCTATTCACTTCAGCTGTCATTGGTCATGATGTTATGGCTGGTGGGTGTATACCATTGCAAGGTTCGATTAGGTGATAAATCCAGTGGCCTGCTCTGTTATAAAATGACAATTTATAATTGGGATTGCTAGCTAACATTTGTCATGCATATGAACACGCATGTAATGGTGCTATCTTTGAATTCACAGCAAGTTCAATTCAGGCCATAAATCCTGAATGTTGCCTATGCTTCCTGTTCACATCCAGGGATTGAGGTGCTGTGATTTAAAACCTCACACATAGGGATGCTGTCAGATTAAAAAAAAAAAATCCTAACAGCAGGAACACAAAAGTGAGAAAATTAACAACTAAGTAGTGATCTGAGAACAGCAGTCATTAATCAGAAAGAGTGCAAGCATTTTTTTGGGGGGTGAGGTACATGTCTGACAATAGATGCTAAAGAAATATTAGAGTAGACTATGGCTACGATACTTAAAGTCTTCTAAAAAAAATAGTGGAAACAACTTAATGCAGGCTGAATGAAACCCCAACTACAAGATTTCTTTCTCTGTTTTATTCATCCCTATTGTATCCACATGCTGCATGTATTGGTTTACCCTGTTGTTTCTTTTAGCCATTAACTTCAGCTCAGGAATTCTCTCTCAGTTGGAGTCATGGGACAGCAGACATATGACTCATTGCAGCCATCTGGTCTACTGCAGTAAAAGTGGGGATTTACAAAGAAAAATGTGTGTATTTCTGTATATAATAAGGAATGCATATGATTCTAGAAAGATTAAACTACAGGTTGCTTGGTGTACCATGCAAATCTCTTATTTTATGTAAAGTCAAAAGATTTACTATAAAGCATGCCAGTCATATAAATTCCAGAGAATTGTACAATATACAGTAATTATGTATCCCCAACTATAACACACCATTCATGAGCTAAATCTGAAATGTTGTGGCAGAATTTTATCACAAGGTGTTATATGAGCCATTATCTGAGGACAGACAAAAAGAAGTAGAACAAAATATGAGAGTAGTATTAGCTAGCTTTGTGTGTGTATGGAAGAGTACATACATGTATGTGTGATTAACTCATTTCATAGACTTGAATTAGCTTGTGACCTTTGGAAAGGTGGCTGCTGTCAACAGCAGAGTGTAGCTGTTCTGTTTATTGTGGGAAGCTCTGCTTTGCCCTTCACTCATTTGCCTGGGTCTGCATGTGCATCTAACTGACTGGACAGGAATCCATTATCTATAATCCATCCATTATCTGTAGCTGCTTATCCTGTTCTACAGGGTCGCAGGCAAACTGGAGCCCATCCCAGCTGACTATGGGCAAGAGGTGGGGTACACCCTGGCCAAGTTGCCAGATCATCGCAGGGCTGACACAGAGACAAACAATTCACACTCACACCTACAGTCAATGTAGATCCACCAGTTAGCCTAAACTACATGTCTTTGGATTGTGGGGGAAACTGGAGCACCTGGAGGAAACCCACGCAGACACGGGGAGAACGTGCAAACTCCACACAGAAAGGCCCCCGTCAGTCACTAGGCTCAAACCCAGAACCTTCTTGCTGTGAGGTGGCAGTGTTAACCACAACACTACCATGCCACATGGTTTTAATTTTTAAATCCTAACATTCCAAAGGGGTTTTTAGCTTGTGTCTTGTGGGAAACCCCTTCAAGATTCTATGTAGAACCCTAATGGTTTCATTATCAAAGAGGGTCCCAAGTAGAACCTCTTTAGAAAGAGAGTATTTTTGTCTACAAGTGTATGAACTTATTTTCAGGAGAATTCATGTTTCACAATCAATAACTGATTACTGTACACAACATGAATTGCCATAAAAAAATCTGGCTATTACTTGAATAAAATCTGGTTCACCCGCATTAAACTAGAAAATACAATTGTAAATGCATATGTTTAGATGGAAAAGGTGCCTTTCTTTGGTTGGTTAAAAAAAAAAAGTTCCTCCATATCCAATGGGGGGGGGGGGATCACCAGGCAAAAATCAGTTCCAAAATATGCTGTGATATGGGACCAAGGGCATTCAAGTATGAGTGGTAGATCGAGCTTGCATCTTTGGAGAGTTCTTGAGTTTAGATTTGGCACACTAAATAAAAGAATATACAAAGCAGGAAACCTCATGGAGCATAGTCTCCTACCTGTACTGATTGGCCAGGAGCTGGTAAACCATGGCTTCACCTGGATCACCAGACAAAAGGGAGGAATGAGCCCAGGAGCTGGTAGACCTTATCAACTTATTCAATTTAATCAAGGTAATCAACTTATGTCTGTTCAGGATGTACATACATTCATGACAATCTACACAAGTGGAAGCGTTTTGGGAGGATACACTGATCTCCAGTGGGGTCCTTGGAATGGTATAGGTGCAATGGGACATCAGCAGCCCTGTTTTGAACCTTAGGCCTAAAGGAGATGGTAGAATAAAATATATCAGTGACAAATGCCCTCATTTAGGAGAGCAGTTTGTGGTGCTACTAAGAATCTAAAAAAAATGCCTGGGAAAGCCAAGAACACATTGACGGTCCTTAATATTACTGAGATTAGGCCATTTTGAACTCTATATACCTTACTAAAATCCCTGGTGATGCCCAATATAAAAATGTAACTGAGAAAAGTAACACACTGAAAATCATGTTTCCATGCTTTGACAAACAAGCTTGGGTTGAGGAATTTCTGGAGCACTCTTCAAATATGTGAGTGGATTAAAATACCAAAATAGGCAAATGGATAACCAAGATGTTGCTAAGCAAATCATTGATGAAATCTTTAAAAAAGACCAAGTGTATTGACATGCAGCAATGTTGGTTGTCATGAAAAATGCTCATCTCCTGCTCGTTATATCTTAAATTGTAAACACTACTCACATCAAATTTGACGAAATAATTGTCTCCCCTCAGTTGTTGGCAGAAGGTATTAGTGGGAATGAATAGGAATATTTTGCAATGATGTTGCTTAACCCTCTATAAGATAATATTCAAAAAGCCCCCACCTGAATAGTTCATGTGAATATTTCCTGTAGTTTTACACAATTAATGAAAATCTATAAATAATGCTGCCCCATTTTTATGGTTGCTTGATTTTTTAAATAAATGCCATCCATGAAACTACAACCCCAATTCCAAAAAAGTTGGGACACTGTAAAATGTAAATAAAACAAATGCCATGATTTGCAAAATCATACACACAGAACATATCAAATGTTGAAACGAAGATTCTGAATTTGATGCCAGCAACACATTCCTGCCATGTTTACCACTGTGGTGCATCACATCTACTTTTAAAAACTCTGTGAATGTTTAGGAACTTAGGAGACTAGTTGCTATAGTTTTCAAAGTGAAATTGTTGTCCCATTCTTACTTGATATACAATTTCAGTTGCTCAGCAGTCTGTTGTATTTGTGCTTCATAATGCACCAAATGTTTTCAATGGGAGACAAGTCTGGACTGCAAGCAGGTTAGCTTAGCACACGCACTCTTACTATGGAGCCAAGCAGTTGTAATACTGCAGAATGTGGATTAGTGTTGTCTTGCTGAAATAAGAAAGGCCTTCCCTGAAAAAGAGGTCATCTAGAGGATTGCACATTGCTCCAAAACCTGTATACAGTGGAGCACCATTATAACACGATAGTTGGGATCCACAGAATCTGCCTGTGTTATGAGTGAATCCATTTTATAAATGGTAGGGAAAATCTGGCACGGCTCAATTAGAAAACATTCTGTGAGCTTTATTTTGGAGATAAACTAGTCCCCTGAAGATATCTAATGAGGAAATTGCAAGAACCAAGATCATTTTTTACCATGCTGATAACTCTTTTTGAAAAAACAAAAGTTGACGGTCATTGAAACAAATATGTAAAAAAATATTTTGCTGCCCGTCACATCCGCATGCATTCATACCTGCACACTTCGTACTTTTGCACTTCCACGCTCTGAGCAGCATGTACCTCAAAGACTGATTACATACACCTGTCCCGGATTAGAGCAATAGATGCTTGTGCAGGTTATTTAAATACATTGTATTTACATGTATATGCATACATAAAATACATTCATTCTTTATAAAACTGTCAGTAAATCAGCTGAGAACCCTCTGACTACAAACATGGACACCTCGAACTACAATCCCCAAGTTTCACAGTGCCCTCTGTCTCCTGATTACAGAGTTCAGCTGACACTCATTTCTCCTAATCACCACTCTCTCCATTTAAGCCTCTCGCATATGCCACTTCAGTGTGAAGTATCGTTCTGCTCCATTTGGTTCATACCAAGTGGTGTGGTGCTTAAGCACAGTGTGTGTGCGCGCGCGCGCTGTAGTGTTGCAGTTGTGCATGTGTGCTTATCGTTCTGCTTCCAGCTACAGTCACCATCTAGCTCCATGAGCAAAAAGAGAGGCCAAGTGCTTAAGCCCTCTCCTGATGGTTTAACGGGTGCCACACCAAGACTCACAGTGCCTCCTTGCTGGCACACCATGGGTAATGCTGAACTGTGAGGGATCTTGGAGCAGGTCTGAGCCCCAGAGATGCAGTGTGCAGGCTCACCAGTGTGTGGACACGCCCTGACACTCACCAATCAGCCCCTGCTGCCTTGTAGGGTAAACCTCTTTAGGCTAAGGCTAAGAGAAGGGCACTTTGAAATAAAACCACCTGCTGCCTTGCAGGCCAGTGTCTTGATGCAAAGGCTAGGAGAAGGACACTGACAAAACCTACAGCTACAAGGTCACCGCAGCTGTATTAGGCCACTGAGGAAGGACGTGCAGCCTAAAGAGTGAGATTGGTTTGCGTGAGCTGATTTTCACTTTAAACTCACAGAGTGCAGGCAGGAAGAAGTCCAGCAGCGATGGGGAAGAGATGAAATGGCAGGTGCTAGATGGCACTGGCAACTGCAGCCTTAACCCTGCATGCAGGCAGCTCAGAAGCATGGGTCGTTCAGTGCTGACCCGAGGCAACAGCATTGTTCGGCAGCACCCTGAGCATCCAAGCAGCCCTATTTAGGGACAGCATTGCTTGCCCCAAATGGAGAAGGGCCTGGAAAAACTGACTCAAAGAAAGCTTGTCTCATCACACCCCTGGTTGGTTGGCCGTGGCCAACAGGCATCCCTTTCAAGTGGTACAAGCAACAACAGAAGAAAGAAGAAATCAGCTTTGCTGAACATTGTGTGCTGGAATGTGTGCATGATGCAAGAATCTGAGCAAGCCAATCACCTAGAGAGATGCTCAACACTCATTGCAAGAGAACTTGTAAGACTCAATATTGACAGTTGCACTCCGTGAAGTCAGAGTTGCCAAACAAGGATCACTCACAGAACATGGAGCAGGCTATATCCTCTACTGGTCTGGATGGGCACAAGAAGAGGAGAGAATGTCAGGAGTTGAATTCATGATCAAGACAAAAATTGCAAGCAAGCTTGAAACTCTACGAGTGGGTCACTCAGACATAATGTCCTTACGGATTCCCCTTGCTGAAGACAAGTTTGCAGCTCTGATCAGTGTCTATGCTCCCACATTACTGGCAGACCCCACCACCAAGAATGCGTTTTGCTTCAGCCTCAGAGAACTCCTGCAAAAAGTGGACAAAGAGGATAAAGTCATTGTGTTGGGAGACTTCAATGCCAGAGTTGGCTCTGAACACAGGTTATGGCCCAAAGTACTTGGAAAACATGGGATAGGGTGCTGCATTGACAAATGGCAGACTGCTCTTGGAGTTGTGCTGAACAGGAAATCTGCATTACCAACTATGTCTTTCAACAAAAAGCCAGATTCAAGACCACATGGCAACACCCATGCTCAAAACACTGGCACCTACTGGACTACATCCTTGTCCACCAGAAAGACTTGTCTGATGTACTTCACACCCGGGTCATGCCCAGTGCTGACTGCTACACTGATCGCAAAGTCAGAAGCAAACTTTATCTAACCACTCAATCCCCACCAAAAAAGAAAGGTCTACAAGCAAAGAGGCTGAACATAAAGAAACTCGTGAGCCAGAGGGAGACATTTCAGCAGGCAGTGGCAGAGAAACAGAAGCCACAAGACCTAATGATGAAGTGCGGATAAACCCAGAGATGCAGTGGAAGAACCTCAAGACAGTGTTGCAGTCAACATAGGAGACTGCTGGATTCACCTCCAGGAAGAACAGGGACTGGTTTGATGAAAGTGGCATCATCCAGGGCCTCTTAAAGGATAAAGTGTGCCTGCTTTAAGAGATGCCTAGCAAGACCTAATGATCCAGTGGCTAAAGAAGCATACAGAAGATCATGCCACAGAGTGCAGAACAGAGTGAGAGAATCCAAGACCAGTGGTGGATCAACCTTGGTGAAGAAACCCAACATCATGTGGACATGGCAACACAAGAGCTTTCTACAATGTGCTCCGGAGTATATAGCCCCACCCACCAAGTGTTGGTACCACCCTTCGTTCTGACAAGGAATCCATCCTGCATTGCTGGACAGAGCACTATGGGAACCTATATGGAGACAAGCACCAAGTCCAAGAAGATTCCATTATGAGAATCTCCTAACAGCCAGTCAGGGAAGAACTCAATGCTCCACCAACTCAAGTAAAGACTGTGATAAAGCTCAAGTGCCACAAAGCCCCAGGTGTGGCCAAGGTACCAGCCAAAGTATACAAGCTGGGTGGAGACACTCTCCAAGCAAAACTCATGGAATTCAGGACCTGCTGGGAACAAGGATCTGTGTCCCAAGACTTGCTTGATGCCGTCATCATCCCACGCTACAAGAACAAAGGAGAAAAATCAGACTGCTCCAACTATATAGGTGTGACTCTGCTATCCATCACAGGAAAGATACTGGCCCAAATCATCCTCGACTGGCTGATGTCAACAATTGCTGAGGACAACCTCCCAGAGTGTCAGAATGGCTTCAGAGCTAAGAGAGGAACCACCGACATGATCTTTGTGATTCAACAAATCCAAGAAAAGTGCAGACAGCAGAACATTGGCTAATATGTAGCATTTGTTGATTTCACGAAGGTGTTCAGTACTGTCAGTAAGAGTGGCCTTTGGAAGAGCCTCAGCAGACTTGGGTGCCCTCCTAAGCTTCTCACGATCATCCAACAACTGCATGAAGGACAGAAAAGCCAAGTCAAGCTGAATGGAGACAATGTCCAACACCTTCCCCATTGACATTGGATTCAAGCAAGGATGCGTCCTTGCCCCCACGTTGTTTTCTGTGTTCAGCGAGGCCAAACAAGATCTGGTTGAGGGAGTCTACATCAGATACCGCACAGACAGAAGTATCTTCAACCTGAGAAGACTACTGGCTCAAACCAAGATGCATGAAAAGATGGTACTAGACCTACTTTTTGCTGATAACTGCCCTTCTAGCCCACAGTGAAGATCTACAGCTAAATGGTCAGCAACTTTGCAAAAGCTGCAAGTGCCTTTGGACCAATGATCAGCCCCCCAAAAAACAGATTCTCCATCAGAAAGCTCCTGACACCACATGCAACCTCCCTCACATCACAACTGATGACAAGCCACTCAGCATTGTAGAGGATTTTACCTACCTAGGGAGGGTCCTCTCCAATGATGCCACAATCTCAAAGGACATTGACAAAAGACTCTCCAAAGCAAACGGCTCCTTTGGCAGGCTACAGAAATGCATCTGGGACAACCACTCTGCATGTCCACCAAAATCCTTGTGTACAAGGCCGCTGTCTTGATGACCCTTATCTATGGTTGTGAAGCATGGGTGTTGTACTGTAAACACAAACTCCTTGAGCGATTTTACCAATGATGCCTCCACACCATCATGAGGATAAGGTGGCAAGATTACACTATGAAAAACAGTGCTGGAATGGGCCAACTTGCCTAGTGTGGAAGCCATCCTCCTCAACAGGCAACTGAAATAGGTAGGACATGTGTGCCACATGGATGACAGCCATCTCCCCAAAGCAGTTTTCTTCAGAGAGCTTAGTGAGGGGGGGAAAAAAGGAAAGCTTCCAGGCCATGCAAGTGCTACAAGGACCAGCTTAAGTGCCAGCTGAATGCTGCCAACATTCCCACTACCACCTGGGAAAGGATCGCCAGAGACCTTTGAAGCTGCCAGGAGAGCTACAGCGGAAGAGAAGCCCCAGTGCAGGAGAGCAGCTCGCTTTCATCCAGCCAACCCAGACAAAGGATACACCTGCCCCAACTACTCTCAAGTGTGCTGGTCAAGAATTGGCATGCACAGCCACCTCAGAGCCTGTCAACCAATCCCCTGAGCCTCAGACCGAGCAAACAGCCATCATTGTTTTGCTCCATTCAGTTCATACCAAGCCTTGTTTACTCTGACTGCTTCTTGTTTTCTGATTCTTTGCTCACTCTCATGTTTTCGCCCTTGACTACGATTCCAGGCTCTCGTTTTGGCTTTGTTTACAGTTTGCATTACACCTTCTTCTGCATATACATCTGTAAGTGCCTGCACTCTGACAGGATACTTCGCCACCATGGATGTAGTGGAAGAAGCAAAACAAACAGCACTTATCACCCAGGGACACCTTCTAGGAGAACATTAGCAGATGCTAGCAGACCTCAACACATGAATGATGCAACTAGCTTCTGTGATGTTGCAGGCCCTCCTCACACATCCTGAGGCTCCAAGCCCCATACTGCAACTTCCTGCTCTGGAAAGATTTGCTAGAGACACTAATGTATGCAAGGGTTTCTTGCTACAATGCTCCATGTATTTCACTACTATGCCTAACCTATCTGAAGAACATAAAATTGCAAAGTTCCTCTCTTCTCACTGGTAAGGAACTCCAATGGGCCAGTGCCATTTGGAACCAAGGAGGGGACCAAATTAAGTTGTATGAGCAGTTTCTCGCTCAATTCAAGAGGGTATTTGACCATGAATCTAAGGGATTTGAAGTAGGAGAGAGCCTTCTCACCATTTCACAAGGTTCCCCTAGCGTGGCTGAATACGCACTGGACTTCAGGACATTGACGGCCACCAGTGGGTGGAATGATCCAGCTTTAAAGGCAGGTTTTCATCAAGGACTGCATCCCAAGATTCTCAGTGAGCTCGCCTGCACAGATGAACAGTTTACTCTGGACTCCTTGACCTAGCCATTTGCCTGGATCATCTATTGACACACCGCCCCTCCATATAGGAAAGTGTTCAGCTGGTTTAGTCATCAGAAGGCTGTTCACCTATGGAGGTGTCACGTTCCAAATGTCTCAGGAGGGAACAGGTGGGCTTATGCTTTTACTGTGGGAGTGCCAAGCACCAGTTCAACTAGTGTCCCATCCATCTGTCTCATGCAGCTCCCACAGCAAGTCCAACATGTATTGAGAGTCCAACACGAACTTTCAATTCTAATCATTCCTGTACTGTTAAAGTTGGCAAACTCCATACATATCCTCTCTGCTTTTAATGATTCAGAGACAGAGGGGAACTTTGTCAGTGATTCAGTTACCCAACAGTTCAACCTGCCAACAATCCCTCTCCAAAATGCACACAGCATTTGTGCCATTGACGAAGGACCCATAGGAGGGGGTCTCGTCACTAGGCACACCACCCCCCTTCACATCCAGGTGGGGGCATTGCATTCAGAGTTCATCTCCCTCTAGGTCACATCTACTGAGAACCATGCTATCATCCTTGGTTACCCTTGGCTGCAACTTTGCCCTTGATCTCCTGGCAAATTAAAAAAAAATAAACTCCAGTGATCACCTGCCTGCTTCCAGGGTTGAATCACTTGACCCCAAGTCAGCAATTCATCTACTTCGGTGAAAAATGCCACAACCGGATTCCTTTGACAATGTCCCTGAATGTTATCTGGAGCTCAGGAAGTATTTAGGAAGGGAAAAGCCTGTGGGTTACCACCTCATCGTCCATACAACTGTGCGATTGCCTTGCAACCAGGTATGGCATCACCACAAGGCCGTATCTATCCACTCTCCCAGAAGGATCATGCAGCTATGGAAGATAGCAGGCCCTCAAGCAGGCTCTCAAGCAAGGCTATATCTGCCCTTCCTGATCTCCAGCTTCGGTGGGCTTCTTTGTGGAAAAACGGGTTGGTGGTCTTCAGCCATGCATTGACTATAGAGGACTTAATCAGTTTTCCATAAAATATCCATATCCTCTTCCTCTGGTCCCTGCAGCCTTGGAGCAACTCAGGTCAGCTAAAATCTTTTCCAAGCTTGACTAATGCAGTGCCTAAAATCTCATAAGAAACAAAAGTGGCTATGAGTGGAAAACTGCCCTCAGTACTACCACCGGCCATTTTGAATACTGGGTAATGCCGTATGGCTATTCTTCAGTACCTAGCATGTTCCAGTGCCTAATTAATGATGTTCTATAAGACATGCTAGGCAAATATGCCATCATATACATAGATATCCTCATCTGCTCCCCAGATGAAGCAACCCACAAGGATCATGTTAGAGTGGTTATCAATCACTTGCTTAAGAACCACCTCTACATCAAAATGGAAAATTGTGAGTTCCATCAGGAATATATCTCCTTATTAAGCTACATCAATGCTGAAGGGGTTAGCATGGACTCATCCAAGGTCTCAGTGGTCATCTCCTGGCCCACTCCCCAGTCCATCAAGGACCTCCAACATTTCCTGGAATTTGCAAACTTCTATTGCCATTTCATTAGGGGTTTCAGCATTATTGCTGCTCCTTTAACTACCCTGCTCAAGAAGGAATCCAAGCAGCTACAGTGGAACCCTGCAGCAGAAGAAAGCTTCAGTTGTCTGAAGCAAGCTTTCACCTCCACTCTAGTGTTACAGCGCCCAACCCATCAAATTCCTTCATCCTTGAGGTAGATGCATCTGATACCAGAGTAGGGGCCATTTTGGGAAGAAATTGAAAACTCATCTGCAGAGAGAAATGATGTGGGGAACAGAGAGCTGCTCACCATAAAATTAACCCTTGAAGAGTGGGGACACTGGTTAGAGGGATCAACTCATCGGTTTATCATCCTCATGGATCATAAGAACCTGGAGTACCTCAGGAAAGCTAAGAGATTAAACCCTAACCAGGACAGGTGGGCCCTTTTCTTTACACATGTTGACTTCACCATATCATTCTGTCCAGGCTCCAAGAACGCCAAAGCCAATGCATTATCTCGAGTTTTTGCCTTGCCTCATCAGGACTCCGTCACACACTCAATTCTTCCACAGCAATGCTTAGTACAGTCTATCACTTGGGACCTCGACAAGGAAATAAGGGACTCACAACCTCAGACTCAACCCTACAATCTTCCACCAGGACTACTGTATGTACCAAGGTGCCTCAGAGGCAGACTCATTACTTGGACTCATGCATCCGGTAAGTGCCTGCACTTTCATAAACTCATTTTTCTGTAGTGACATGCTATGTTTGCATTGCAACATATTAAAAATACAAGTTTTGGCCTACTCTGAACTGTAAACAATTCTAAACAGCATAGTAGCACTGCTGAGTTAATTACAAATCATTATAAAATTATAATATGGATAATCATGGAATAACTGCATGTAACAAGTAAATGAGAAGTGTTCAAAGAATAGAACAATGATTATTATGCAACAAGCACAGGTCAGGCATAGTGCATAACACAGGACATTTTTGTTTTTTTGGTTTTACTGAAAAACTAACTTGCGTTTGTTGAAATCTCATGCGGGCCTGTTATCGGATGAAATGAAGCATGTTTCATAGGTGCGTGATGTTCACTGGCTGATGTTTCATTGTATTGAAGCCATCTTAATGTATTTCAAGTAACTGAGCATGAGACTGTGGAGTTCTCGAATGCAGCTGTGTAAAGTTAAATGTAAATTTTGGGAGCCATGAGCTGACCATGTTACAACAGTTTATGTAATAGTGTATTACATTGGACCGCCATCATATACCATTCAGCATTAATGGTGCCTTTCTAGATGTGCAAGCTACTCATGACATGTGTATTAATGCACCCCCATACCATCACAGATGCTGACTTTTGAACTGTACATTGATAACAGTGGCGGGTCCTGAAAATTTTCTCAGGAGGGGCAAATTATCCAATAATGTCATAAGGTGACTGATTCAACAGGTACATTATAGGTAGCCAGACATTACTGACACTTGTTTTCTCTCTGCATATCACAGTTCCATGCCACT
>JAODJS010000013.1:12539588-12549843 GCA_027576325.1 Sciades assimilis | reverse complement strand
ATGGCGCTGTATATTATTATATGAATAGTCAAATTAGGATGTTGAAACTATTATTTATCAATGGCCAATTGTTTTTTTTTTACGCTAATGTTGATCTTTAACAAATGTTTTGTTCCATTTAATGTTGTAGATTGTCTGTCTGGGAAGAAAGTGAAGTGTTCTAGCAGCTATTAACAGTCTTCCCTCCCTCAGCTTCACGTTTTTCTTTTTCTTGTAGTTGATGATCGTAATGATGATATGAAATGCAGCTTGTCATGTGACAAAGAAAGCACAAAACCCTCTGTCGTGAAGACTGTCCCTTGGCAAAAAAAAAAACCTTACTGTTACGAAGTGCTGACACCAAAAACTGTCCATAAATGTTAACCGTCTCCTTCCAGAAAGCGTTCCCAAATCAACTAACGCATTAAATATACTTGATAGATTTGAGATTATCTAGAGTGTCTGCTATACAAGTCTGAATTAGCTAGTTAGTACAGAAATAATATGCACTACATGGCCAAAAGTATGTGAACACCTGCTCATCACACTTGTATATGGAGCTTCTTTTGCTTTTATGGCTAAACGAGCACCGTTTCCCACAACTACACACCAAAGTAGAGTGGAAAGCCTTCCCAAAATAATGGATTTTGTTATAGCAAGAAAACGGGGATTAATGCCCATGGAACACGTGGCTATAATGAGCAGGCGTCTGAATACTTTTGGCCATATAGTGGAGAAGTACAAGGGCATTAATATAACCCTGTCGTTTAAATTATAGATGGCAATACTCTGAGCTACTGTTACAGGAAATTAATCAATACCGTCTGACCAATCAGCTCTGAGAATTCAGCAGCAGTAGTGTGGTGTAAGATGGGAAGCCAAGCTGGCTTAATTGTTAGAGAGGCAGCTTTTAGGAGCAAAAGCTTGCTGGTTTGATTCCCTGTACCAACAAGAATAGATGAAGTGCCCTTGAGCAAGGCGCCCAACCCCCAACTGCTCCCCGGGCTGCTCTGGGTGTGTTGTATGTCACTCTGGATAAGAGCTTGCTTTGCTGTGTTTTCACCATTTGATCATAGCAAATGCAAGATTGTTGGAAGAAAAGCAAAGAGCCCTAACTAACCGTATGATCTACAAACACGCGTCACTTCACTGAGCAGTTCCGCTTGTATTATCTGTGTGTTTGGCAGAACGAGTTGAGGGACAAAGGAGAACTGCTCATGTTCCAGCTGAGCTTCGACACGGACACGTTCGCCTTGGTGTTGACTGAAGACTACAGATCCAAAGTTCTGGCAGAGCAGACCGGAAAAGACACTCGCGCAACGGTCGAGAAGTTCCTCGATAAAGTGCTGCCTAGTTGCTCAGGACTGAGTTTCAGCAAATGTCAAATGCTCAAGGAGTTTCTTTTCGCAGATTCGGAGATAACGTAAGAACAGCATTGGAATACATCATGACCTTTACACACACCGATCTGTATGTAATTAAGGATCTCGCTTTGACAACAGGCAGCTTGTGAAGTCCGGAGTGTTAACAGTGAGAGATGCAGGAAGCTGGTGGCTTTCAATTCCAAACTCTGGTCGATTCACCAAATACTTCATTCAGGGTAAGGTGAAATATTAAAAAGTATGAGTGAGTTTGATGAATGTGAAGAACGCTGATTTCAGGATTGCGGTGCCATTTGGGTTCTGTTGATATTAAATTACATGGAAGATATTTTTACAAACAGTGTCCTTTTTGACAACCTACAGTGGTCCGAGGAAGGTGAACTGGCGACAGGGTCATGGGTGTCGAAGGCTAGCCCATATGGTCCAATCCCATAGAAGCGCTACTGTAGCGCAAACTGGTGAAAATGCTGGCTAAAACAGGTGTTAGCATTAACTTTTTCACCATTTGGTCTAGCCTTTACGCTCCATGCAAATCAATGAGCCTTCGACACCCATGACCCCATCGCTGGTTCACCTTCCTTGGACCACTTTTGGTAGGTACTAACCACTGCATACCAAGAACACCCCACAAGATGTACCATTTTGGCCCTTGTCACAGTCGTGCAGATCCTTATGTCACACTGTCTCGTATCTTGCCATGTAAGTGGCGTGTGGGTCAAACGCCAAGAAACGAGGTGTGTTTTATCTGGGGTTTATGGGACGTAAAGGCCCCACGCTGTGTTCGTTCTCATTCGTCACAGTCAAGAAAGCATCATGCCAACAAAGAAATCAGGACCCAAGAAGGGCAAGGGGAGACATCAACCACATCCGCCCAGCCAGCCTCGGAGCCACCTTCATCAGACACATCAACAAAAGTGTTCACAAGGTGTAATAGGTGTTCGAGCAACGTTCCTGCTGCGTAGCTTTCGTTTTTTACGGTGTGTGTGATTAAGTGCTGACTTAAAAATACACCGCACCCTAGAGTATTAGCTGGCGATGCTGTGATGTTCCTTTCTTACTGCCATGTATCCTGATCTGCTAACGTATGACAAACTTTACGCTTGCCCATTTTTCCTGCTTCCAACACTTCAAATACCGACTCCTCTTACTGCCTAATATAATCCCACTCTGTGACGGGTGTCCATGTAATGTTATTGCTGTATGTGCCATGTTTTGATGTCTTTATTGTTCAAGGTAGAATCCAGAAACCCCAATGAATGAGTGTTCAAACAGTTGACTGCTAGTGTTTGTTTTAGATAAATAACACTGTTCATGTGCAAATCTATAAGTGAAATTTTTTTTTACAAGGGCAAAATGGCACCCAATCATGAAATATTTTTTCCCTTTTCAGGACGCAAAGCTGTTCTCGGCATGGTCAAGAAGTCGAAATACAACGAAATCCTAAAAGCTGATCTAGAAGGTCGTCGTACCAAATCACAAGTCAAATTTGATATAAAGTACCACATTCATGACCTAATCGGTGCAGAACTGGTAGAACGGTAAGATGGTAAACAATTTATATAGTCCTAGTTTGTGATTTATGAATATCCTAATATTTATTCCTCTATTTCTAGTGTACAGACTACATCAGGAACTTTATTACGATTTGTGGACACCTGATCTTCAGCTCACTGAACGTGAAGTAACTGAAGCCCCCACAATCATGCAAGAAAAAGTTACATGATGTTATTGCACTTTCTCACGAGAACGTTGATAAAGATGAACTGTGTCCAAACAGGTCTGCCTTTAAAGGTGTAAGACTAAATATATATGTAATGCCCCCCTTTGGGAGCGTTCACTGAAAATTTAACTTGCTTCCAGTGAGAAGCGTTATTGTGTTGCCACTGAATTGAAGGCTTTTTTTTTGTCAAGTAGATGGTTGAAGTTTTTATTTCAGACCTGTTAATGAATTGCTTTATCTTGTGATTAAATTCATTCCTGTAAAAGGATTAATGCAGTAAGCTGTGACTGGAGTGAATTGGGTATGTTCTCCTGGGTTTGGTAGGTGGAAATTTGAGAAATAAGGCCCTACAAACCACTTTTCCTGCAATCTGAGCTGTAGTAGATAAATCGTCTTTTTTATAAAGTGTGCATCAAGTCAATGAGTATTGTTTAAATTCAAAGTAAAATTACATTCAAGGGTAGGGTGTTAATTCATGATCAACAAAAATGACAAACTAAACTCACATTGATAACTAATAGAACTCAAGTTTAACATTCATATATTCCATTTCTTAGGGTGACTGACCTTTTCTCCCCATGTCCTCATTAGTTGCATAGTATTAATTCAGATGTACTGACTGACAGTTTGAAAAAATCATATCATATACATGTTCAATGCATTAAATCAAACAAATGCTAAGCTTATGGGATAATGTCTATGTACACTTTATATGATAGTCACTTCATTTGATAATTTCAGCTTTTTGGCCAAAGACAAACTTGTCATTCCTCTTTGTAAGAACTGTTATGATTGGCCAAAACATCGATGGTGAGAGCATGATAGCCAATTACATTGGAGAGAACATTCTACCACGAGACTAAAGATGGCAAAAATGTAACAGTCAGAGGACTGAAGTACACTCGAGTATCACATATCCCAACTCCCCTCAAATGGAAAAAAATTCTCAATGGATTTGGCATAATATAAAAAAAGTTGATTTTTACTCAAAGGGGAAAACTCATCCCTCTAAAAAGTACCTTTTATATGTTTTGCCCCATGATGGGCTGGCATCCCCTCCAGAGTACATTCCTAGATAGACTTGTCAGTATTGTTACCAAATCAGATCCTACTGCGACTAGGAGGAACGGTCTTGGACCATTCAGGCTGGTAGACTGATGTATAAAATTTTACCCAGTGATGCAAACTCCGTTATATAGAACAGAGTCCAAAAGAAGCCACATTTAATTCTTTATTTGTCGTCATTTAGGCAAAACAAGTGATAGGAATCTCCAAAAAAAAAAAAAGTTACATTGGCTCTAATTGTGCAGACAGACTTATGATGAAAGAGGGGAAGGAAGAAAAAAGTTAGAGGTATGCAAAAACAAGCTCTGAACATCACTAATGCATGACTCATTTAGTTCAACCATTAAACATACTATCCAGCTGACGGAAGTGTTAGTGTATACAGTAAAAGTTAGCTATGATAGGAATGCAAGGGTTAATGGGGGAAGGAAAAAAAAACCTCTACTTAAAATTCCTGTCACGATCCAACAGTAGTGTTGCCTTTAACATCAGATATTTAAAAAAAAAGTTAATACCAGTTTAAGGTTCATTAGAAATGGATTAAAGGATCCAGATAGCCCTATATAGTGTTACTGAGATGCTTCAAATCCCCTCGCTGAGTACACAATCAGACTGCAGTTGAACAACTTTAGGGAGGATATACAGACAAGGTTATACATAATTAGTTGGGCTTAAGCATTTTATCATGTCAAGAGGTATAACTGCTCATAGGAAGCACTTGAGAAACACTGAAGCTACACTAGCACTGTTATGCAGGTTTTACAGTATGAAATGCAAGACAGTGACGAGTACTGATTCGTGATTATTCGTTAAAGAACAGCACTCACTTCATTCAACTTGTCCAACCTTGGCTTGTTTTTCAGTAGCCAGCAGAAGAGTGGTGTAGTATGCATGCATCTAGTGGGTTCTGTAGTGCTATTTGGCAAGACTTCTTTCATTCCAATGATGACTTGTAAACAAACCACAAGGGCTCTTAAAGAAATTAACTACTGAACAAGTGTTAAAAAAATAATTCAAAGGCCATAATAATTCAGTATGGGTGTGTCAGTTAACAAGGATTTGAGGTGATTGTGTCTCAACCACCAATTTAAACTATGGGGTGCGGCTCTGCTGCTGACCCTGTGTCTCACCTGTCTGTGCGTCCTCGGCGTTTTTATGTATTTTAGTGCGTTTTATTGTGTTTTTAGTGCATTTGAGTGTGTGAACACGTGTATGTCTTTTAATTACTCTCTAATATACACATCATATCGCAACGATGTACTTCTCTGCCCTATACATCGTTTTGATAACTCTCCTGACATCCATACCTGCTATAAACGCCGCCAACAATGGGCCCACTAACCATGGGCTTGCTCTACCCTGCATCATTTATTCCAGGGATTTTCTTCTCTCCCGTCGGCCGATTGCAAGACATTTGAGCGCTGGATTAATATTTCCCCATGGATTACAATCATTGTGGATTATTAAACCGAAAAAGAAACGCGGATCCAGAGGTGGTGTTCGAAATCGTTTGAGGAGACGCGGAAGTCGGCACCCTTTGCCAGTGATCACCCTTTCAAATGTAAGATCTATCAACAACAAGTTGGATGAGGTAACACTTCGTATCAAGTACGAGGAGGACTTTCGATGTAGTAACCTCATTTGTTTCACGGAAACATGGTTGAAGCAGGACTGTCATTTTAGCGTTGATGGATATACTATAATAAGATCCGACAGAGATAAGGCCATGTCACAAAAATCTATTGGAGGCGGACTTTGTATTCTGGTTGATAACAAATGGGCGACGCAATTTACTATTTTAGAAAAGATTTGCACACGGGACTATGAGATCTTAATGGTCTCTTTCAGACCTTTTTACCTACCCAGAGAATTTGGGCAGTTGACTGTCATCCTGGTTTATGTGCCCGGCCTTAATAACAAAGAAGCAGCCGAGCGCATTTTAAACTGCTTCAACTGCGCACTCTCTCGCTCAGCTGACCAGCCCATTTTCATTTTAGGGGATTTTAACACGCTATCCCTCTCAAAACACCTTCCAACGCTACAACAATACGTAGACTGTCCGACGTGCATCTAATATCCTTGACCACTGTTATGGCAACATAGAGCATGCTTACAAGGCGAGGTGCCGCCCACCCATCGGAAAATCACACCACAACGTCATACACTTGTTGCCAAAGTACAGACAGCTAGTGAAGCGCGAGAAACCTACAGTAAAATCCACCAAAGTTTGGAACGAGGAGACACAAGATAAATTAAAATGTTGCTTTGAAACTACATGCTGGGACACATTCTTCGCTTCCTGTGAAAACCCTCATGAGCTAACAGACTGCATTACATCATACATACAGTTCTGTGAGGAAAATGCAACAGAGACCAAAAGAATCGTCACATTCCCTAATAATAAGCCATGGCTGTCAAAAGACTTAAAAACATGCCTTAATGAGAAAAAGACAGCTTTCATAAGGGGTGATGTAGAGAAAGTGAGAGAAATAAGGAGGGAATTCAGAGGAAAGATGCAAAAAGCAAAAGTTGATTTTAAAAATAAAGTGGAGGAACAATTTTGCACAAACAACCCTAAACAAGCATGGGAAGGGCTTAACAAAATGATGGGCAGAGACCGCAAGGAACCAGTGGACACTTTTATGGACCTCCCCTTTCTAAACAATCTTAACAGTTTTTATGGAAGGTTTGATTCCCCTGACAGCAAAGATAAATGCAATGCTATTTCTACCAACACTCCTCAAACCACCACAATCCACCTATCACTGGAGGAAGTCAGACATTGCCTCTCAAAAATGAATCCACATAAAGCGCCTGGACCTGATGGCCTTCGTGGAAGGGCACTGAAGGCATGCGCAAATGAGCTAGCACCAGTGTTTACATATTTATTTCAACTGTTACTGTCCACCTGTACTGTGCCGAATATGTGGAAGTCATCAACCATCAAACCGCTTCCCAAGAAACCTGGGTCAAAAGAACTGAATGACTTTCGCCCGGTCGCCTTGACCCCAATTCTGGCAAAATGCATGGAGAGGGTTGTAATCAGACACCTAACTGCATTCCTGAACCCACATCTGGATCTTATGCAGTTTGCCTACAAGTGTCATAGAGGGACTGAAGATGCCACCCTCACTCTGACCAACATGGTCACCAAACACCTGCAAAATGCCAATGCTTATGCACATATTTATTGATTTTACCGCTGCTTTTAATACAATGCAAATCCACATACTACTGCAACGACTCCTAGACCTAGGGGTAGAGGGAGGGTTGGTGCACTGGATCAAGGACTTCTTAACCGACCGTCCACAGCGAGTGTGCACCAGAGACTTGGTCTCAGATGAACTTGTCCTTAACACAGGGGCCCCACAAGGATGCTGTCTGTCCCCTGTTCTGTTCTCTGTATATACAAATGAAATGTCACTTCACCATGATGATTTTAAATTAGTGAAATATGCTGATGATATGGCTCTAGTGGGACTCTTTTATCAGAATGACAGCACATCTGATTATGTGGATCATGTTTTTAAGTTAGAGCAGTGGTGTAAGAAAAGCTCACTTTTACTCAATGTATGCAAAACCAAGGAGCTAATTCTTAACTACATTGGTGTTCCATCACCCCTTTTACTGTCCAAACAAAATGTTGAAATTGTCAACTGTTTTAAGTATTTGGGCACATACATTGACTCAAAGCTAAGCTTCACAGAAAATGTTGATGCCATATGCAAGAAGGCCAATCAAAGGTTGTTTTTAATCAGGAAATTGAAAGGCTTTGGAGTTAGCTGTAACATTTTGGAGAGGACATATGTTAGCCTAATAGAGAGTGTCATAACTTATAACATCTCTGTTTGGTATGGCCATCTCACCCTATCCAACAAGAACAGGCTGTCCAGAGTTGTGAAAAACGCTGGAAAAATCATAGGGCGACCCCAAAAACCACTGGACAATCTTTATTGGACTGCAGTTGAGAGAAAAACTATGAACATTTTAGATGATGACACCCACCCCCTTCACCCTGAATTGACACAAGTGAAAAATTGCTTTGTGTGCGGATATTTGCAACGGTGATTTTTTTGTTGCTTGTGACAGATCGCAGGTATCAAACATGCTTGATATTCTGTGGCAAAAAATCGCCAGTTGCTGACTTGTTGCAGAGATATTGCCAAGTGTGCTTGTCTATGCAATAACGAAGCGATCACCTCCAAAGGCTAAGCCAATCCCCGCCCACGAAGTAGTCATGTGATTTCCATGTGACTTGCATCCCCCTCCCCAAATCACCCAGTGGTCGCAGATAACGTGCACACGCAGCTACCCAAGAGGGCAAACTTGCATCCAAAAATTGCAATATGCTCGCAACGAGAAGTTGCCCGTGTGCGCCAGGCTTTAGAAAGGCTTTAGATGTCGTGGTTCCAGAAAGAGGTGGATTCCGCCTCCTTTTTTGGAATCAGAAAATATCCCATTCAAGCACTCTATTAACAGTACACTTCCATAGTCAGTACAGCCAGTTGGTCTCAAACCTCTGTTTGTCAGTGATTAACAGTGAAACTGTACAACCCCATTTCCAAAAAAGTTGAGATGCGGTTTAAACAGTAAATAAAAACAGAATGTGATGATTTGCAAATCATGGAAACCCTATATGTTGTTGAAAATTGTACAAAAACAACATATCAAATGTTGAAACTGATACATTTCATTGATTTTTTTTTTTTTTTTATATATGCTCATTTTGAATGTAATGGTAGCAACATGTTGCAAAGAAAGTTGGGACAGGGGCAACAACAAAAGACTGGAAAAGTTGTGATGCTTTAAAAAGCAAAAACTAAGGTTAATTGGCAACAGGTCAGTAACATGATTGAGTAAGAAAAGAGCATCTTAGAAAGGCTGAGTCTCTGAGAAGTAATGATGGGGAGGGGTTCATCTCTCTGTGAAAGACTGCATAGGTAAATTGTGCAACAATTTAAGAATAATGTTGCTCCATGTAAAATTGCAAAGGATTTGGGGTTCATCTCATCCATGGTACATATCGTTAAAAGAGTCAGAGAATCTGGAGAAATCTCTGTATGCAAGGGACAAGGCAAAAAACAAGATTGGACGATTGTGATCTTCGGGCTCTCAGACGGCACTGCATTAAAAATAGACATGATTCTATAGTGGAACCCTCCGGCATGACGGCATAGTCAGGCATGCAGGGCTCCACCCACATCTCTGTAAATGCCAAAACACAGCAGTTTCTGATGTCCCTTTGGTGTTTAATCCATGTACTCAACTCATCCAATTTGTTGTCCAAAGACTGAATATTAGTAAGCAGGATGCTGAGCAGAGGAGACTTGTTGTTTCTTTGTTGTGAGTGGCACAGAACTTTTGGCACACTTCCCTCTCCTTGTTTTCCTCTGGCAATGCGCAAGTAAACAAAAGACCCAGGGGAGTGCAGTGTCAATGCTATCAAAAGTTGGTTCAAAGTCTGAACTGGATGACAGTACAACTCCAAGAGAGTTTGTTGGTCAAACTGAATGTATGATAGCACTGTACGTGCAAAAACATCCAGTAATAAGTAAATAAACACTAATTTTCTGACATGACTCAGAGTTGAGTGCATTCATTGTTGGCTACTGGAGCTTCGGATAATGTCTAGAGCAAGCTAAGTTTTCTGCGTTTTGCTGATTGTTTTTTTGTGATTGAAATACTGTGTGTTTTTCTGCTGCTTGTACCTGTCAAATAAGTAAATAAACTGCTGCTGCTTATTAGGCATGTGCTACTCCTTGTTTACCTTGTGTTTACACCTGGTTTGCTACTAGATGGGATTCACCCATCAGTTTTGATTCTGTGAGCAATCAGCTGTTTTTCACTTGCTAATTAGTTGGGTTTTTAGCTTGGTTTCGAGCAACTATATTAGGGCTCATCCGCCCGAGTACGCGGCCTCACCCAATACGCTGTCATTTTGAAAAAAATCTCTGTAAACACGGTGTCATTTCGATTCACTGGAAACGACCCAAAACGCTGTAGTACACATGCCAGGACTGTATGTGGCAGTGTGACGCTGCCACACCAATACACTAAAACCAGAAGAGAAGCCATGGAGCATGCGCATAAAGGTCACATGCTGTTTACA
>JAODJS010000013.1:11584777-11594953 GCA_027576325.1 Sciades assimilis | reverse complement strand
GCCTTGACCCAAATGGGACTGCAAGAAGTGTAAAACATGTGGCACAGGGCAAGCTGCTGGCCCAAGACCCATGTGGGCACACCAATCTGAAAAGATCCTCCATCTTAGTGCATAGCAAGCTCTAGTAGATGGAGCCCAGACATTATTGAGTGTCTCTTGAATAGACTCATCTAGCCGCTCAGTGATGGACTCTGCAGGGGCCAAACCCATAGACATAGGGCACCAGGGTTCGGATACCAGATCTGCCTGTCCGCCTGTGACACAAGATCCACTCTGCATGGTAACTGCCATGGCTGCCCCGTAAGGAAGTACCATTCCAGGCAATGTGTTGTCTCTGCTGACGCAAAGAGATCCACTTGTGCAACACCGTACTGCATCCAGATCTAGCAGATGATGTCCGTGTTTAGTCTCCATTCTCCCGGGAGTTGCCCTGTCCTGGAGATAATGTCAGCTGCTCTGTTCTCCCTACTCGGGATGTGCACTACCCTCCATCAATAGAGTTGTGGCCATGCCCATGTCAGCAACTCCTCCGTGACCTGGAGGTACCGACAGGACCTCATGCCCCCTTGGTGATTCACATGATACACCGCAGAGGTGCTGTCTGTTCTCACATGAACGTGTTAGTATTGCAACACCAGCAGGAATCTTTGAAGAGCAAGATGGTTGGCCTTCAGATCGAGGATGTTTATGTGCTCCAACATCCACGGGAGTTGCCTCCAAGGATGTAGAGCTTGGATGCAAGCCCAAGACACACACAGCCTCACCTGCCTATCATCTTTCAGATGGAGATGGAAAGCATTGAACCAGCACTGCAGGGGGCGTGCCCCCAGCAGGTCAAGAAGAATTACTGCTGCTGCAGCCATAAAATCCAGCAGCTTCTGGACTCTGTGAGCCATAACAAGACTGCCCAAGTGGAAATACTTCAGCAATTCAATCAAGCCGTCCACTCTCCATGGAGTGAGAGACGCAGTCATGCCAACTGAGTCACGAAAGATGCCAAGGAATTCCACCTGTTGGCAGGGTTGCAGGTTGCTCTTGTGGTTGACAGTTCTGGCCCACATCCAATCCTTGGGCTTCACTGTGTGTGTCGCGCACTACCTGCTCTGGGTGCGGGCACAAATGAGTTAATCATCCAGGTAGGGTAGAATTTTCAGACCTCGAGCCTGGAGGGGGGGGAACAATGCAGTTGACACCATGTGAGTAAAAACCCTTGAGGCCAGGGAAAAGGCCAAAAAGGAAGGACCTGGCACTGGAACACCCTGCCCTGGAAGGCAAGCGCAGGAAGGGCCTGTGTTCTGGACAGATTGGGACATGGAAATACACGTTCTTTAGGTCCAGAGATGTGAACCACTCCCCCTGCCAGATGGACTGCATCACCACTCTTGTGTGGACCATCTTGAAAGGCAGCACCTTGAGATATTGGTTCAAGGGCCTGAGGTTGGGAACAAGCTGATGATCGCCATCTTTTTTGGGAACAATAAAATACTTGGAGTAGAACCCAGTGAGGTGTGTGCTGGGTGGTACTTCTAAGATGGCCCCTTTTAGAAGCAACTCTCGAACCTCCTTGATGAGTATGGAAATCAAAGCCGGGTCTTTTACAGATGTTATCTTGACCTCTGAAAATGTAGGTGGTCACTGTCGAAATTGCAATAGGTAGCCATGAGCCACTGTAGCCACAACCCAAGGGTCTGATGCAATCCACTTCCAGGAGGTCTGTGACGGCAGGGAAGCGCAATTAACAGGTGACCTAAGACTCCTATGCAGGACTGCTGCAGCAGCCTGCACCCCTGCCTGTGCCCCACTGCAGTCCTCTTCTTCCCCTGGGTTGGGGATTTGGGGCCGTACTTCAGTCGGTTGCATGAAATCGCCAGTCCCATTGGGCCACCAGGTCGTTGCCTGCCGGCGAAGGCCAGGTGGGCTGCCGCAGCCTATATCTACCCATAAGTGCCTGGCTGGCAGTTGAAGCTGACTTACCGTACACACACTGGACAGCTTCCCTAGATGCCACAGTGCGCTCAGCATGATCAAGCACCTCCTGGGATCCTGGGTGAAAGACATGCCCAGGTGCCATGGGGAGGCTCAGCAGCTCTTGCTTGATGGCTTCTGGCAGGGAGGTTTGCGCCAGCCAAACCTGTCTGCAGCACTGCACCACAGAGGCCATACCATCCCCCACATCTTGTGTCAGCTGGGAGTGGGAAGAAAGAGCTGGGTCCACCAGAGCCCTGGCGTCCTGATCATCTGGGCTCAATGTCTTCTGTAGAGCTGCCAGGGTGATGGCTAGAGCATTACCCATTCGGGCTGCTCGTGCTGATGCATTAAAAGAGCAAGTGGCCAGGCGGTCCTTCTTGGCACACTCCTACGAGGGCAACGTGGATTGGGGATACGCAGGCAAGGTCCAGGGATGTCAATGCGGCCATTGATGGCTCAACTCATGGCATGTCCCCCAGTCCAGTCTCAACCGGGTAACCAACTGTTGCCAGCTGGTGGCAGCCTGCATGAAACTGGGGTGTTGCAATGACTTACCCCATGTTGACTTGAGCATTGCTGCATAATCATCCGCCACAGGTATAGGAGGTGCCCTCCCAAACTCCTCCCAAAGGAGCCAGGGCACGTGCAGGTGCCTGAAGGCTCAGAACCTTGGCAGTGCCCAGGGGCAGGGAAGTGGATGACAAGCCCTGGTGACCTTCCAGCTTGTCCATCCTTGGTGACAGGGCCTGGAGAATCAAAAGGATCTGGATAGACTCTGCGTTACCACTCTGTCACCGTAGCTGAAGCAGGGCACTTAGCAGGTCTGGGCGCCTCTCTTTGATCAGGGCTGTGGGGGGATTCCCACTGCCAGTCATGTGAATCCTTGCATTTGTGCTTATGCCCATGCTTACTGGAGAGGAATGGCTGGTCGGGGGAGCGTCGCCTCCCTCTCCGGCTCTTGCGCACATGGCCGCCCACCTGGCTGGCCCAGCGCAGTCTTTCCCCCCCTGGAGAGGTCACAGGCCACACTGCAGGTGTTGTCCACGTCCTCCAGCATGTGGGCAGCTCCAAGGCACATTGGGCACTCCCTTTGCCCATCTCTGGAACTCATTGAGGCCCTGCAAATCCTGCAGTAGTGGGAAGCCATCATAGCCACACAGAGGCCTAGGTGATCTGAAGTCTGGAATCCTCCTTTAATAGTCCACCAAGGTATTATGGTGGCCTGCAACAGTGCATGAACGCACTTAACGGGCGCACACTAGCCCCACCAGCTGCGAACAGGGGTATAGGGCGTGGCAGAGGAGGGTGTCGCTGAGGAGCACTGTCATGGCCTGCACCTGGATATACCTGATGGAACAGAAAAACACAGGACACAGTATTATGATGGCCCACATGAATGCAGTTAGTGGGTGCGTACTAGCCCCTCCTGATGCAGACTGTGGTATAGGGTGTGACACGGGAATACTACCGAGGCCTGCACAGCATGCAAATGCACCTAGCAGGCTACCCCAATGAACAACAATCACAAAAAGCACACCAAAACACAGTATGAAACTCAAATAACAAAATCCACTCACCTTGTGATATAGAACAATACAAACAAATATAGCGCTAGGTGCCCTTTAACAGCAATCTGATGCTCATGTGATTTCCGGCTGTGACAACAGCAGTAAAAACACAGGAAATCAATATTACGGTGGCTCACACCAGCGCGCGAATGCACTTAGTGGGCTCGCACTAAAAAGGCACACAGTGGTAACAAACTCAGGTGCTGTCCACACGAGTACGTTTTTGATGATTCCACATAAAAACTTTATCTTTTCGGCCTCACATCCCGACGGGTCCATTTTTCTCGAGGTGTGAAAACGGTATTTTTTGAAAACCCATCCCAGAGTGGATAAATCCTAAAACAACAGATAGCCTGAAGTCGTGTGGACGGCGAAGCGGATTTTTTCAGAAACAATGATGTATAAGCCCCGCCTCTCTAACCTTTAACCTCAGGCGCCGCCGCTAGACGAGTCATAACAATAACAATGGCGGACTACAGGCTTGTGCTCGCACTGCAGAAACAACTCAGTCTATTACAGCTGCTACAACTAAACCTTCCGCTTTTATTTTACTTCAAGCAGCAACAAAACTTCCCGTGTTATGAGCTTGTTTTGAAAACAGCGCATGACCGGTATTCGCCTGCTCCGTGGCGTCTCTTCCTGGTTTAGTGTATTGGTCCTGTGGTGTCACGTCGCCATCTACAGGCCTGGAACAGGACTTTTTTTTTAAAATGATAGCGTATTGGGTGAGGCCGCGTACTCGTGTGGACGTGGCCTAAATTGACCGTAGGTGTGAATGGTTGTCTGTGTTTATGTGTCAGCCCTGTAATGACCTGGTGACTTGTCCTTTCACCCATACTCAGCTGGGATAGGCTCCAGCTTGCCTGTGGAACAGGATAAAGTGGCTAGAGATAATGAGATGAAATGAGTGGACACTTTAACTTGCAATAATGTGCAGGAAGGAACAATTTGTCACAGCGATAAAAGGAATTCTTGAATGTTTTATATTCAAACCTTTTAATAATGATTTAGAAGGGGTGCTAAACTATTCAAGGTTGTCGCTGGCTGGGTGAAATTTTCATTTATGCTAAATGTAGCCACCACTGCCAGGTTTCTTGCCATTATTTACTTTGTGCATTTTGTACTAAAAGATAAAGTTAAATACAAGGCTAATTTAAAGCTGGACGACCTTTCAATTTCATAAAATCGGTGAAATTTAGTTCCCTCTGAAATTTTGTCATTGTGATATATGCTTATTTCTGTAATAGCTCAGAAAATATCAGACCATTCTGTGGCTGGGAAGTTATTTAATTTGAGACGATTCCCGAGCAAATAATGTGCATGATAATCACTCACATCATGCAGTCAAGCAGACAGAGGAAGTCCGTGTGCGCATGCGCAGGTTTACCTTTTCTTTTTCTTCTTCTTTTGGGCTTTACAGCAGCTGGCACCTACAGTGTTTCATTACTGCCATCTACAGGTTTATCTTGACTGCGCACTGACAGTTCCATCATTCTGTCGCCAAACGAACAGCTGATCACACCGAGGTGCTCGCTGACCGCCGATATTTATTAGTTTGGTCCAGCGTTTCCTTTCCTTCGCAACATAACATCTTTTCTTCTCGCTTTCCGTTACTGTAGTCGATCTTTCACATTTCATTCGTGTCCTCTACTTTTCTTTCCTGTTTCAAATTTGTCTCCCACAATGCCTTTGTGCGAACGGGGAAAGCCCACCACGTGATGCATGACGTAGTATCTTGTATTACGTAATGGTGAAGCACGAAAAAATAGAGAATTTAAGGTCACGTGGCCTTAAATTCATTAATTGTTCTATTTTTTTTTTAAATAATAAAATTGGAAGTCTGTGGTTTGAATTTAGGAGCTTTCAGTTCACTGAAGAAAACAATTGGGCGTCGGGGAAAATTCTTTTTATGACCTGCACTTGAAAAATCTGAAAGGCAGTCCACCTTTAATTACAACAGATATGTAACTCGGCATAAATTGGAAAGGGATTAAGTAACGTTTGACACTAAAAAACATTGCTAAAACACTCAACACACATCTCCAGTGCTTTCAAACTTCATAAGGCATTCCCTTTCCGAGAGTCGACAAGTAGCAAGCTAGTGACCAATCAATCCCAGGTCCCCATTCTGTAGAAGGCCGTCTCTGTATAGATCCCCATAATCCGAAACAAAGAGTACAGATGTGTGCTGGAAACATCTGGTTCAGTGTGCCAGGCAGGAACCACGCAGGCAGGAACCACGCTCTATCTTTCTGTAGCCGTTGATTGTAGGCGTTGAGCTGGAGACGAATCCTTGAACCGTTCTGGGGCCTCACAGTAGAAAATGAGTCATATTTCTTAAAATGAACCTCATCTCCCACGGCGAGTGCGCGACAGATTTGCTGTATTTTACGATCAACCAAATCGAAACTTTTGTCTTTTGCCTTGAGTAACATTTGTCCTTCTGTCTCTTTTTGGTTTCTCCCACTTACTCCTTCCCTTCCTGCAGGCTCTCCAGGAGCGGGTGGAGAGCTTGCAGAGGCAGCTACGCACTGCAGAGAAGAAACTGATGAGCCGAGAGCTGGAGACCCAGGAACAGGTGCGTTTTTGTAAACCACAAGGACTCGGTCCTACGGGGCCAGATGAGATCTTGTTCAAAGCCACTGATATGCACCCACGTACATTCTTGACATTACTGAAGAACCAGTTTCAAGAGCCAGCACCTCCAGGGCAAAAATGTCTGCCCTGGCTTCAGAGGAACGCCCGGCTAATAACAGGGCCACTTTGACCTTGACACACAGCAAGAGCAGAATAAAAGAGTCTAATTATTAGATTAGGCGATCTGTTGATCTTGTTGAGAGAATCTTTTTTTTTTTTGCTGTGGCTGCAGCAAAGCACATCTTGCGATCTCGAACCCTTCTTGTGCCTTTCCAGAGAACACCAGAGCATCTGCTGAACAAGAATCTGGCTCACACTTCACAGCAGCTGCAGAGAATTGGCACCCTCCTTGCTCCATGGAGCACCAAAAATTCCTTTTATCTAAGGGAACGCTAATAGATCACTGATTTTTTTTTTTTTTCTGGACGAGTTATAGCAAGCATAGTCCAGACACCAGATAATTAGGGTCATCTCTCAATTGGCTAGACTGCCTATAGCATCTGGATGTTGTGTGAAGGATGAGACCTTTCGCATGATTCGACAGCCTGAGCTGGAAACGGCTCGCTCTTATTGTCTTCTGTTCCTATTATCTACGAGTGTTTGCGCACATCCAGAACTGGTGTTAACACTCGATGAGGGAATGAACTCTCCAGCCTTCCTTACAGAAGGGAAAGCCTGCAAAGCACATCATCTCCCACCTCATAAACCTGCATACCAGTCTACAGCCCTCCCCAGGTCATCACGCGCTCGCGCACACTCCATGTGCGTGTGCCTGCGTGTGTATTCAGTCACGTAAATATGTGTGGAAAGAAAGGCAGAAGGGTCTACTCTCTATTTTCCGTGCTGATATTGTCCCAGTTTATCTTCCAAGACATGTCTTTGTAATACTATCCACAGCATTAAAAAAAAAAAAAAGCAAAGCCCTCTTTCTGCCAAGACTTCAAACAGATGTTCTTCCAGCGAGGCTTTTCCAGGCCCTTTCGTGCCTGCTTGGCATATAATGTCAGCAACAGCCTCATATAATCTCTGCGCAGATTAGCATGCCATCCTGAATATAAAGATTAAGCTTGGAAGGTGTTTGAGAACGCATGGTGCAAGGTGACCGTCCCACTCTGCACTTTCTCCTTTTAAAGTGGAGTAGGGCGTGTAAACTTCCGAATGGGTTTGGGTTGATGCGCGGTGAAGATGAGCAAACTCTTGAGATGATGGCATTGCATTTAAAATAAAAACGCACTTGATTTGGGAATATGGTTCTAATTTTATCCCTCGTTAATTTTCACTGCTATGAGCATAAATTCCAGTATACACATGTTTATGTTTTTCTGTTATTTTTGTTAGTTTGATCAAGTCTGAAATGTTTTCTGGCCGTCCAAACTTCAGCGTGTCCGAATGACGGGCCAAAGGCCCGGAACAATGTGGCCGGGGGTCCGGGTCTTGCCTTAGGGCCCCTGAAGCTGAAGGGCTTTAGATGCCTGGAGATGGCTTCTCAGCTATTTCCAGGCACATTTTTGTGATCTTCAAAGGCCAAGTTACACTCAATATAAGCTGCTAATTACACTACAAACTGAATATAAATTTACAAGAAAATGTCAGAAGAATCAAGAAAAACATGCTTCAAAGTTATACCCAAAAAAACAGTAGTACAAACAGATACTGTAAGTTCCATGTCTAGGAAAAAAGGTGTGCGTGTGTGTGGGGTGGTGGGTGGGGTGGGGAGTGTTCCAGTTGGTTACAACTTACTGGTATTCATATTATAGGTACTAAAAAACCACTCATGAAACATGAATGCAGCTCCTTGCCGAGCAGGCGTACCCAGAGGCACAGTGCGGCTTTAGAGCAGCCAGATCGACCATCAACATGGTTTTCTCCCTGAGACAGCTACAGAAGTAGTGCCGTGAGCAGAGACGACCCTTGCTCATCACCTTCATCGACCTGACCAAGGCATTCAACTTGGTCAGCAGAGAAGGACTCTTCACCCTCCTACACTAGATTGGATGTCCCCCCAAGCTCCTGAGGATGATCATGTCCTTCCATGACAGCATGAGTGGCACTGTTCAGTACAAAGGATCATCCTCAGACCCCTTCCCAATCAAGAGTGGTGTCAAGCAGGGGTGCATCCTCGCTCCAACTCTCTTTGGCATGTTCTTCTCCCTGTGTTGCGCCATGCCTTCCGACAGTCCAAAGATGGCATCTTCCTCCACACCAGGAGTGACGATGAAGAAGGTCCTCATCAGAGAGATGCTCTTCGCAGACAATGCCACTCTCACCGCCCACACCAAGGAAGTGCTTCAGTGACTCATCACCCGCTTCACAGACGCCTGCAATGAGTTTGGGCTCACTATAAGCCTGAAGAAGACCAACATCATGGGCTAGGATGTCAGCAGAGCTCCCCACATCATCATTGGCAATCACACCCTCAAAGTGTTGGATAGGTTCACCTATCTGGGCTCCACCATCTCCATCAACCTCTCTCTCAACACTGAGCTGACCGTGCAGATCGGCAAAGCAGTAACAGCAATGGCCCGTCTTGCGAAGAGAGTCTGGGACAACACCATGCTCATGATCAACAACAAAATGAGAGTGTATCAGGCTTGTGTGCTGAGCACTCTCCTCTATGAAAGCAAAGCATGAACCCTCTACTCCCACCAAGAATGCAGACTGAACGCCTTCCACATGCACTGTCATAGAAGACTTCTGGGCATCACCTGGCAGGACTGTGTCACCAATACCGATATTCTGGCCAAGGCAGGGATGCCCAGCATGTTTGTCATGCTGACCCAGAGACACCTGTGCTGGCTAGGCCATGTCAGCTGCATGGATGATGGCCACATCCCAAAGGACGTGCTGTATGGTGAGCTGGCCCCAGGCTCCAGACCCACAGGATGACCCGCACTACACTACAAGGATGTGTGCAAGCGCGACCTGAGGGCAGGTGGCTTCAACCCCACAGACCTGGAGATGGCGGCCTCAGACCGTGCCAGCTGGCAGCCCACCACCAAGGCCATCATTGGAGAAGCTGAGGACAGGAGAGAGACCCAGTTGGGGGAGAGGATGCTCTGACGACAGTGGAGACTGCAGACGGCATCAATAGACAACCAACTTCACCTGCAGCGACTGTAACAGACCATGCGTCTAACACATCAGCCTATACAGTCATACTAGGCACTGCGACTTGACAACTGATGGATGACCCCTGGCACAGATCACCATGATCTTTCAAGATTGAAGGACAGAGTCAAAAACAATATCCCACAAAAGCACTCATGAAAATAGGTATCCACAACTTTCCAGAGCTCTGACCTTTGCCATGATTCATTGCTGTGTCATAGCAGAAACCATGATCTTTCTTTTGCTCCACTGTGTTGATGTTTGTAGTTAACACTAAATGCTAGGTAGGGAAGATCAAAGATGACTAAATTATGGTTACATGGGTCCGATTTCCTGACGTGTTCTAGGGATAATACGATCAAAGTGCCTCATCTGTCTACCCTCACGGAATGGCTAGAGGCTAGATGACATGAAGTTGTGGCCTGAAATCAGCTGCATTGACATTGTCGATTATTTTATTCTTAGTGAGGGGCATTGATGGCAAGGAGCTCAGGAGCAAAAGTACAGAGGCATACAATTATCTACACAGTAATAAAATTAGTAAAACTGTGTGCAAAAGAAAGGGTGAGTTTGAATGCTCATTCACAGCTGTAATGCAAATTGTTCCTCCTCAGTATACAAGTGTACTACCATGGCAGGAAAAACACCACATTTTGCCACCTATGTAGTGCCCTATTTATATAAAACTGAGTCATTCAGGATTCAGCCATGTTTTTGCTCAAGCCAAGTTCTACAGTAGGCTAGGCCATCTGCTTTTAATGGAAGTTCATGAAATTACGTGATAATATGTTATTACATGATAAATATATTGTAAAAATGTGACATCGGAGTACACAGTTATGCAGTAATACTGTTGAGCCTTGCGAAAAGACTACAGCTAAGCGTAAACTGGTCC
>JAODJS010000013.1:11490126-11504970 GCA_027576325.1 Sciades assimilis | reverse complement strand
CATTCACACTCACATTCACACCTACGGTCAATTTAGAGTCACCAGTTAGCCTAACCTGCATGTCTTTGGACTGTGGGCGAAACCGGAGCACCCGGAGGAAACCCACACGGACATGGGGAAAGCATACAAATTCCACACAGAAAGGCCCTTGCCGGCCATGGGGCTTGAACTTGGACCTTCTTGCTGTGAGGCGACAGCACTAACCACTACACCACCGTGCCACCAGTAAAGTAAATTATTATATACAATACATGTGTTCTCATAAGTTCCTGAACCCTTTTTGCATAACAATTATCGTCAATAATACGTAGTGTGTGTTACTGAGTTCTTCTAACTCAACCAAAAGAACCAGTGTAGAAACCTCATGCCTGGAAATGTCTCCAAGTCCAGTAAATAAAATAAAGCAGTATTCAGGGTTGTAGTGAATTTATTTTCCAGCCACTTTCTGCAAAAAGTTTGAGTACCGCTGCTTTAAACGACCGTGTTCCATGTTGCGGTGCATTTCGGCAGGGAACGGGTTAAAGTAAACTTGTGTGCTTTGAAAGTGTGTGTAGCAACAGAAGGATCGCAGGGATGTAACGCTATTGGGGCGGCAGATCACTTACTCCTGACGTTCCAAAGCCTCGGGGAGTTGGCGCAAGATCGCTCGCCTTTGATAAGGTCCTTGCAACTTGGTAGCAACTTTTGTTTTGCGAAAAGTTTCTGAGAGCGAACTAAACGTCGGGTTAAAATCTGCGTATGCGCGTTTTTACTTTTTCTATGAGTTCTGTATACATTTGGTGCATTGTCTGTGTCATTCTGACGCGTCTCCTTTTTTTCCTCTTTTCCAACAGGCGCATTTGTTTCTATGTACCTTTCGGGACCAGGCTGTCGGCTTCTTACTTTGATGTCCGCTCTTAAACCCTGAGCCCAGTACATATTGGAATAGCCTACAGGAGATGTGCTGTGCGGCATGGCTGCGTGAAACACTAGAGGGAAAAACGCGGAGGGAAAATCGCTTTTAAATTTCCTTTCTGCGACTAGAACAAAAGAACAGATCGGAAACACGAGAGGAGAGGAGAGGAGCGCCGCTGTACTGGATAATAGTGGACTATTTCTTTTTTTTTTTTCGGACTCGTGGAAAGCGCTGGAGTTTGTGGGGGAACAGAACTCATGGGTCGATGGTAAGTTCCGTGCTCTTCTCCTCGCTTTGGCCCCTCAGGGCCGCTTTGATGTGCGCTTCAGTCGCTTTGAAGTAACGTGGCTGCGTCCAATCCAGTGCTTTTTACTTGAGAGAAAGCGGAGAGACTCATTTCTCCATTTTACACCTGGTGTTGGGTTGTTTTAAAGCCATTTTAGCAAGAGTCGACTCGAATACATTTTTTTTTTTTTGGCTGTTCATTATCCCGGTGTGTGTGTGTGTGTGTGTGTGTGGAATTTCGCCCCCTGAGATGTGAGACTTTCCTGTGGACTTTATGAAAGTTGTTGTTGTTGTTATTATTGTGCTCTGCGGTTTCTTTAAAGTTGCAAAAAAGAAAGGAAAAAGCAGGCTGGAGTTAAAGCTGCTAAGATTGCGCTCTAACCCGAACACTGTGCGTCTGTGTCCGTGCACTAATTCACTGGGATTGTGCTTGTGTGTGTGTACAGGAGCTCAGTCAGTGTGAGTGTTATTTTCGGTTGGGTTTTGTTTGTGTTGTATGAGTAGTGTTCTTGTTGGGTTTAAACCCGTCGCTGCTTGTCGGAAACATGTCGGTTCTGCTCATGTTGGACTCGGGGTTCCTGATGACACAACGCTGTTCAGGGGACATCTTTCCGCAAGAACAGGCTGCTGCTGCAGCAAAGTGCCATGGTTTCAAACTGTTCTAGTGCTCGTGTAGTGTGCCTTGGAGATGTGTTTTGATTCATGCAAATATTTAAAAAGGAAGTGTGTTGAGGATTCGATCAAGCCTGAGAAATCTTCCTGATGAATGCAGCTGGCAGGAGGAGAGGAGGTCAACAAGTTTGGGTTGGGATCTGTTTTTGATTGCTTAAATGAAGGCGTTAATGTGATGATACAGTCTCTCTCTCTCTCTCTCTCTCTCTCTCGATATAAAGGCTAAGTTGTAACGTGTTCAGAGAGCGATTTAGCTGCTGCGCTGTGTTTATAGTAATTAACTGTAACGTCAGCTCGAGGTTAATTAGTGAGTGATTATAGCACAACTCGGATGAATAACAAAGTGGTGCTGAAATAAGATTTGTGAGAATGGTAAGCTTTTCTCCTTCCTGAGAAGATTGTGTGTGTGTGTGCGCGCGCGCGCGCGCGCTCTGCCTTTGAAGTTTGGGGCGGATCTGCTTTTGATTAGATCAATACTTTGTGTGTGTTTTCAGAGAGAAGCCGGACAGAGGTGCTCCCCCGCTAACTTCAAGCGAGAGTTGGAGGGAGATTAGAGCCGAGCTCAGGAGCCACAAGCCGTGCAGCCATGAACGGGGCGCTTTCGGAGCCGGTGGCCACGAGCTTCCGAGAAGATGCTCCGCGTCCGCCCGTGCCGGGCCAAGAAGGAGAAGCCAAAAGCCGCAGACTGCCGAGCAGAATGGCGGCGCTGAGAGGCAAGGAAACGGCCAAGTCGACGCGTCGGGACGAGGAAGGCCTGGGAGAGCCGGAAGGCAGCGCTTCTCCAGACTCGCCGCTCGCGCGCTGGACCAAGTCTCTGCACTCGCTGCTAGGCGACCAGGACGGCGCGCGCCTTTTCCGGGTTTTTCTGGAGCGCGAGCGGTGCGCCGATGCGCTCGATTTCTGGTTCGCGTGTAACGGCTTCCGCCAAATGGACCTCAAGGACGGAAAGACGCTGCGCGTCGCGAAAGCCATTTACAAGCGCTACGTGGAAGCCGACGGCGTTGTTGGACGGCGCTTAAAGCCGGCGACCAAGACTTTTATTCGGGACAATGTGAAGCGACAGCAGATTGACTCGGCCATGTTCGACCAGGCGCAGACTGAGATCCAGAGCAGCATGGAGGAGAACGCGTACCAGACGTTCTTGCAGTCCGACATATACCTCGAGTACGTGCGCAGTGGCGGTGAGAACCCCACTCACAGCAGCCCCGGCGCGCTCGGGAGTCTAAAGCTCGTGTGCGGCTACTTACCCACTCTCAACGAAGAGGAGGAATGGAGTTGTAATGACTTTAAAGCGAAAGCCCTGGCGGTGGTCGGACTGTCGTCTAAAGCGCTGCGCTCTGCCCCTGCTCTCAGGACCGTGGACGTGCTGGAGAAAAACTACAGGTGAGACTTGCGCAAAGTTTCTCCTCAGCAACAGCAGTTTGCTAGCAGGGTTTTTTTTTTTTAATTCTCTTATTTCTCTGTAACTATTAAGACGTTTTGTTTTATGTTTTTTCCCCTCACACTGTTTTCATTAGCATTTAGCTTCGCCTCAGAAGTGAAACGCGCGCGCTTGCTTGCTCGCGCACTCTGCTGGCGCGTGCTCGCTTCCTGTGCTTTGAAAGCGCTCCGCTGATGGATGGAGCTTCAGAGCAAATCCGCCTCCGGACATCAAAGGGTTGGAGCCGATTGTGTCATTCGTTCCAAATGCGAAGAATCCTAACAAGTCGAATGCTTTGTTAGTGATTAGTCAGTCTTAGGTTTAAGTAATGAGCACTTGTTTTGCACGGCTGTAGCTATCCTCTCTGGACAGTTTAACTTCCCCTGTGGGATGCTTGAAAAGCCCAGTGACCTATTAAACTTTTAATTGGAAGTCTGGAATCAGCTTGGTCTGTTATTACACTGTAATTAAGAGTTGGTTCTTGTGCGCCATGATTAACATTAACATTTCGCCCAAGCAGCGCTAATTAGCACAACCTCTGTGTTGGCCTGGTTTAGCATTGTAAATGAGCAAAGGTGCCAGACTAATGTTTATCCACTAATAGCTCTGCTAGGAGTAAGTTTTCATATCTCATCTCATCTCAATCGCCCCTTCGCTGAGGGTCATGCAGATAAGCTCCAGGCGTTTTGGAATACTGATAAGACAAAGTTAGATGAAGTGGGGGGGATCCACATTTTTTTCCTACAGATTTGAAATCTTTATTAGGAAGGCCTTTAAGCTGCTCGGTCTCTTTTTCTCTGCATCTGCATCTGGGCTGTTTTCATCTGAGCCATGTGGAACTCATTTCTCACTTCCTTTCTTATTCTCTGTCTTTCTCCATCAGCCCTCGAACTCAAGTTATTTGCGGAAAAAAACAAGCCGCAGCAACTCGCTTGCTGAGCCAGTTGCCATCATCGTCGTCGTCGTTTCTGTTTCTGATTTTTCATCCTCGATCCAATGATTTCACTTCCCTCTCCACTTTTATCTCATTCCTCTGCCAAAGACGGGGGGGGAATCCCCCCTGTCAGAAGGAGCCTGAGCATACTTTCTAAGCGGAAAAGAAGATGAGAAAGGGACAAGAAGGAGAAAGGGGGGGGTCCTCATGAAAGAACGGATGAATGAAAGGGTGAGGCGGCAGGGAGGGGAAAATGCAAGCCCAGCTGTGCTAAATACCTGACTCTTTGCGAGAGCCTCCAAAGGTCAGGTCTGACTTGGGGCCTCTGTCCGCAGTCATGCTGTTTAACTCCTCGCAGCCCTCCTGCCAGTAGGCATTCTCATAAAGGAGGCCCTCCTTTCCCCTTCCTCACTTCCTCCTTTCTTTCCACTCGCTCATGGTCTCTTACTCACTACAAGTTCTTAGATCTGTCTCTTTCGCTCTTTCTGTTTGCCTCTCCCTTGAGTTTTGTGCGCTCTCTCCATTTCTCTCACCGTCTCCCTGTCCTTTTTTTGCTTTTCTTCTCCGAGTAAGCACAGGCTCTCTTCCTGTCCTTCAGGGAAACAAGAATGTGTCACAGCAGGATAGAGGAATGGAGAGGGAGGGAAGGAGGGAGGGAAGGACTAGGTGGGTATTTGGAAGAAGTATGCCACAATGTTGGAAGGAGATGAGAGAAAGAAATGACAAGAGGAGGAATACCATTTAAGAAAACAGATCGATGGAGATTCTTCTAAGGCAGTAGGTCCAAGTGGTTGACTGCCACAAAAGCCGCAAAGCTCATATTTCTGAGGACATACACACCATGTAGCTTATAAAACTGCATTACAGGGCTTACTATAACCCAGCTCACTCATGCATAAGGGTTTGGTGTGGAGTGCACATGAAAGGCAAAGAAACCCCCCGAGGTGACTTCATGGCCCCCAACCCCTGATGCCTTTCTTCACAGAGGCACGACTTGCTGGGAAGTTTATTTATATAGCGATTGACTCCAAAGACATCCATCCTCAAATAAACTGACAATCCTAGAAGGTTGGAATAGCGTACCACAGTGCGTTCTTGGAACAGGAACCTATTAACACGCCCTTTGTGTCTGTCCAGGTCATATAGGCGCTGCGATCCTGCCAACCCGTACCATGTGGCCTCTGGCTGCAGTTTCGCCCCCACCACCAGTGCCAACGACAGCGAGATCTCCAGCGACGCCATGACCGACGACTCCATGTCAATGACTGACAGCAGTGTGTAAGTCCGCTTTGTGTCTTTGTAAATAGTTGCAAGAAAACAGTGCACAACATACAAAACAACACCAGACATTGTGAACGATGTTTGCTTTCAGTTGTGACAGAATAAGAACATGGCCTGTCTATTTTGGTGATGTATTGTTTGAAGGTGGTAAAGAAGAGATAATGCTCCGCTTGGCAGTTGGCTCTTTAGATGTTTATTAATAGGAATGTGCAGAGTCTCCGTTGCGTTGGTGTACCGTAGCAAAGGGATTTGGCTCTGGCGTTTCGGCTTTGGAAAAGACTCCATTGCACCCCGTCTTTGGGAAATACAGCACGCTCAAATAATACCAGTGTCTGCAAACTCGGCCACAGGAAGCAGCGCTTTTATTATTCCCTCCCCCTCTTCCGATTGCTTTGAGTTCATCAGGGGTTTTCTTCCTGCTCAAAGAGACCTCACTTGTTGTGCTTTGCTAAAACCAAGTGGCCACCATTATTTCTTGTCCACGCCCATCCCTATTGTCTCCTGGCCTGAAAGAGAAGCAGAGAGAGAGAGCTGGCCATGTGGACCGTAAGATGCTCATTGAGACGAGCTGGCAGCAAATGAAAGCAAGTTGGGCTTGTTTGCATGGCGTGGGTTTCTTGATCAGCCCTGGCATGGAGGCATCCAGATGAGATGCTAGCCATTTCTGGAGCACGAGAGCACGTCACCTGGGAGACTCTGAGTTTAGGGAGACCTCCACTACCTTTTCAGCCCTAAACTCCAACCTCATCCGTACGCACCCGAAGCTCAACGCACCCCACCCCCCATGCGTGCTCGCCAATAGGAGCCAATTGTGCGCGCGCATAGTTAAGTGCAGGGAGTGAGGAATAAAGTGCATGGTGGATGAAAGGCTTAAGCGAATCGCTTTCAGCCCATTGTTAAGGAAGGCGAGCTTAGGGGGATAAGAGGGTGGCTGGCTGCTTTGAAAATTACTTGCCCAAGTGAATAGGCGATCCCCATAAAGCTAGGCCAATGAAAGAGGCCAGCTTCTGTTCCCCTGATGCCTCAAAGAGCCGGCCAACACACAGCTTGTGGGAGTGTGTATGTGTGAGTGTGAGAAGGCCAGGCCGATTAAACTTGGAAGATTAATATTTTGGCAGGGGTCATAGTGCAAGCTTGGTTGCGTTTCTTTGTGGTATGATGTGTAGAATATTTAAACTATTGTGTGGAGTTCACAACTAACCTCTTTCTAGCTTTAATTTGGCTTGTTGTTGTTTTGTGCAGCACGGAGTCGCGTTGAAATACTTCTACACCCTAGTTCACACCGCCGCCTCCTAATAAGCTTCGATGGAAATCGCAAATATTTGTTCGGTAGCTAATTTTAAAGCCGATAATAAGCCATATCTTCTCTTCTTTCATCCTTCTTCATCTTTCCCCGCAATCTTGCTCACCACTCGCTATTGTGCTCTTTCATCACTGCGGGTTAGGCAAGCAGGCGGCGAAATGCAGCCGTCTGTTTGTTTGGGGACTGTGTTGATCGCAATAGTTCATTTTTTATTTCAGTTAAAAGGCACGGCAAATCTGAATCTCATTTCTAGATTATGAGAGAGCGAGGGAGCATGGGAAGAATGTGTGTGTGTGTAGGGGGGTGCTTATATCTTATTTATGGATTTGCTTGGACACTAGGGAATGCTTCTGCGCCGACTTCAAACATTACCTTATCTTACAAACCAGCCTTTTGATGTTGCCGAGATCAGAGGCTGACTGCAGCGCTGCTTGCCAAATGAAGATTGGAGCTCTGGCTTTGTGCGCATGACTGTGAGCTTTCAAAGCCACGCTGGAGACAGCATTCAGGGCTAGGTCAGACATTTCCAAGTGGGCAAGAAAAAAAGCTCAAGCTGAGGAAAGTGTCCAAGCTTTAAAAAAAAAAAAGTTTTAAGAGAGAGAAAAGACAGTGCTCGGAGAGCGGAAGCATTCGACGGGGGTGCTGTATAATCATCGATGACATATGTTGCTTTTTGTTCATGCCAGTTAAGCTTGTGGTTAAACTAGCATCGCTACGTCAGTGTCATTCCGGTGTTCAGGAGTTAGGAAGCCCCAGATTCCTTCACTGAATCCTTTGAGGCTAGCCTGGCTCAATGTGTTGAACTTACATTGCAGTAAACGGTGTGTGTGTGTGTGTGTGTGTGTGTGTGTGTCATTTGTGCTCATTCGCTCTGTCTCCTGGCAGTGACGGGATCCCGCCATACAAACTGGGCAGCAAGAAGCAGCTTCAGAGAGAGATGCATCGGAACATGAGAATGAATGGCCAGGTCTCACTACCTGCCTTTCCTGTAAGTTCCCTCTTCTGTATATTAATACACACACACACACACACACACACACAGAAACCTCAACAGCTGATTAAAATGAAATCTTCAGGACCTCTTTATACTAGTTTTTGGAAACAGCCACACTTTTTTTTTTTTAAAGACAGCGACTCTCAAAGCAGTCGTGTAGCAAGTTGATGTAAATAAGGTGTTTCTAAATGAGCCTGTTTTTATCCCGGGGCACCAAAATCTACTCCCTTGCTTTGATCACGAGATGAATGGAACCAGTTTGGAGAAAAGTGACAGCATCCAGCAGCGCTGCACTAACACCCCCCCCCAACACGCGCACACACTTCTTTTCCCTCAATGGGGAGTGTGAGACAGAGGACGCTCCTGGTGTTGTCTTGTCTCTGTGCTGACCGAGCAGCTTTGAGAAGTGCCTTGTCTTACGAGCAAAGAAAGTCTGACCGGTTGGAACAAACTTGAAAGCTGTGTACAGTATGTGCTCTGTGCATAATACACGAGGTGATCTATGTCTTCGCAATCTGCAACTTTTCCATTCTCCTTGTTCCTGAAGAAAGATTATTCTCTGGTTTGCGTGTGATGGGTCCGTGGCGTTACCAACACATCTCCTCAGAGTAATTAGAGGAACAAATAAAAGCACACCAGTACAAAAATAACCAACGTAAATGAATAGATATGTGGGTACGTGTCCACATATACACCCACCTGAACATATAATGTGGCTACTGTAGCTCAGAAGTGCCCAGCATGTGGTGGGCAAATAAATTACCTTGGCCTCTCTGATCTTCCTCTGTTTGACCCCACACTATCTCCCCCCACTGCCTCCCCACTCATCTCCTCATCTTCCTTTCCCTTCTTTTAATCCTTTCCTTTTTTCTGTTTTTCCACCCCTCTCTCTCTCTCTCTCTCCTCTCCTGTTGATATGTGACTTTTATTCCTGGATGTAAAGCCACTGTCGCTTCCAGCCCTGGTGTGCGTTTGATATTTGCCAAAGCTTCTTTGAAGTGGCTTGGTGGCACTACAGAGAGAGCAAGCTGAGGCTCCTCAGAGTGTGACCAACTGCTCACACCAGCGGTGAAAGGCGCAGTGTGTGTATGGAAAAGGCACTCAGGTAGAGGGCAGCTGTGTGAATCAAGCCTCTCTCTTTGTTGCTGCTGGTTTAATATGTGTCACTGGCACAACCTCATTCATCTGCGGTGTTGCCAAAAGCAATTGCATGGTTGTAACGACGCAAATAAAGCAATAACAGCTGTATTTTTGTCACGTGTAGAGGCCGCGGCGGCCACCAAAGGACATGACCCCGATGGAGCCAGCAGCATTCGCCGCTCAGCTCATCGCCAGACTCGAAAGGCTGAAGAGAGAACAGGAGACGATGAGCTCACTGGAGGAGAGACTGCAGCAGATCCAGGAGGTCAGTGTGCAGTGGTGTCTCACCTCCCCATACCAGTTATAGGTTCCATAATAGATGTTCTCATACGTATGAAAGTTTATTGGCGGTTTTACTATTTGACTGCAGGCCAACTGGACTTGTCTAACACCGTATTTATGACTTGATGCAGGAGGAAGAGCGTGATGAGTCGGAGATCGCGTCTTCCTCGCAGCGCCGCTCAAGCGACGACGACCCGCAGGCCATCCTAGATGAGCATCTTTCACGCGTTCTCAGGACACCTGGTTGTCAGTCGCCCGGAGTGGCACGCCACTCACCTCGCTCACGCTCACCCGAACCCCGGCCTATGACCAGGCCCGTGGGTGGCACCGTGCCTCTGCCTGCCTACCCGTCTGGACAAACGTTTGTCTCCAAGCACGTCCATCACCACTACATCCATCACCATTCGGTGCCCAAGAGCAAGGAACAGATTGAGGCCGAGGCAGCACGGCGGGTGCAGGGCATGTGTCCGACCGTGCCCGAGTGCTGTCCGTCGCCATACTCACGCAGCCGCAGCCTGGGCCCTGAACATGGAAACAGCATCGGCGATGGCAGCCAAGGGTGAGTCGTCTTTTGGGTTTCGACAATGTCCTTTAGTACTCAGAGTAGCAGCTGACGGGACATTGTTCCCGCCTCTACGGTGCACGATGGTTGTATGTAAATATCAGTTATATACCTCTAAATACCTCCTCTGTTCTCCTCCAGATGCTCGAGTGCTTTACCCAAGCGTCTCTGTAGGTCAGGTGAAGAGGTGAGCAGCGAGAGTGCAGATAGTGCCACCCTCCAGCTGCCCACTGATAGCGCTGACCGCTCACAGAACGTCTGGCAGTGGATTCTGGAGAGCGATCGCCAGGCCAGGCACAGGCCACACAGGTAAGTTAGCATGCCACCCTCAAAATCCACTTGACCCATCCAGGCTTGTCTTTAGTGATGATAATATAATAACATCCACCTGATGCCCACAGCACTCAGAGCACGAGGAAGCTCTACGGCTCCGAGTCAGCACGCACCCACACTTGGGGCGGGGCAGGCATTTCTGGGCACCTGCGCACCCACCAGCCTGCTCATCCGTTCATCCAGGACCCAGCCATGCCCCCTCTACCTCCACCCAACACCCTGGCACAGCTGGAGGAAGCGCGCCGACGGCTGGAAGAGGTTTCCAAACCCGCAAAACAGAGGTGAGGCTCTTTCTCGCAAACCGTCGTATTTCTGGCCCTGATACGCACGTATCATATCTTCATTCTCAATTTCTATCATCAGGCATACAACACAAGGCCTTCAAAGAGAAAAGAGCCATGCCGTGCCTGTTCAGACTGGAGCTGCATCTCTCCAGAGCCAGGCTCTTCAAACAGAGCAGTAAGTATTCTGGAAATGTGTGTGGAATGTGATCATCCAACCTGTTTTTTTTTAATCAATCATGCTACAATGCACACCAAGAAAGCTTATTGTTGTGAGCTTGTTAAAGCTCACGTCTTTTCCTTCTCAAGTGAAATGGTTCATTTTATCAGTGTTTGGTCTGAAAATTCGAGTATTAAAAGACATATCCTGAACGTCGGACGTTTTGCTCAGCTATGGCAGCATGATTCATGTCGGGAATGTTAGTGCACTTGCGTCGTCTCTCACACTTCTTCTTCATCTCCTCCGTCTTTCCCCACAGCCCAAAAGAGCCAAAGAAGCCTCCTGGCAGCCATGCCAATGAAACTGTGGTCACATACTTCTTCTGTGGTGAGGAGATCCCCTACCGGCGCATGATGAAGACACACAGCCTCACCCTAGGCCACTTCAAAGAGCAGCTCCGCAAGAAAGGCAACTACAGGTACACACTCGCTCCTTCTCCCGGGTCTTGATGACTCGATACGATTGGTGAATTTGAGCCACCCAAAAACTAGTAGGCCATGTGTTTCCTTTGTACGTAATTGAAGGTAACGGAGAAGAAAGGCACCCTTGAAAGGTTTCAGGGAGCTTGAAGTGGTTCATGCTCAAGCTAGACACTCAAAGAACAGCCTCTGCTGTTGTGTGTAAGAGGAGAATGTTTACTGCTGCCTGTTTACTGGAGTTGGTGGTAGGAAGGGAAGGGAAGAGAAGGGGAGGGGGGATGCAGTGGGTGTACAGAAAAGGAAAGAGGGAATTTTAACTGGAGCCATTTGGTCACATCTGGTATTGATTTCTTCGTAAGGCACACTTAATAAGCATGTCTTTGAAGCCCAGGTCTTTCATTTCATGCACTAAGACTCGTGTAAATTCTTCAGCGATTGTATCAAGCTCCATTGCTTTCATGCACTGGATGTGCGTTTACATAAGCAATCGAGATTTTTTTTTCATTGACACCAAAGGACAGATTTGTTTTTGTCCTGTTCTAGTTGCATGTCAGTTGACTCTTCAAATAGCCCACTCAAAATAAAAACCAAGCGTTTCCTGCAAGAAGCATGTACGCGCTTAATTACAGTTTTTATCGGCTGAGTCAGTGTCCCAGGTGTAATACGTAGTCCTCTTCCTGAACTAAAGCTCTCCTACCTTGCACATTCTTTGTAATATTTTTTTTTTTCAAGGCCAACTGATTTTTTTTTTTTTTCAAAGCTGATGGTTTTAATAGCAGAAAATGTGTGGAGCTGGGACATGGCAGCATTTCAACAAAGAACAGTACTTGCCAGCACTGCCAGACGATATTGGTGCCAGATGTTGCTCAGAGAAGAATCTTGCCACATAAAATGTGTTCCAATGGAAAGACTTCTCTCTCTTGCGCTCTTTTCCCCACTTCTTCCTCTTTTTTTTTTCATGCAAGTAAGGGCTGTTCTTCTTGCGCTTTCCAACCTGAGCATCGCACAAAGTCGATCGGAAAAATAACGATGCTTCTTGTTTCGAGAAACTTTCCTGTACGGCAAACACATCCCACTTTGTTTTTACCACCATACCATAGCTTCTGCCAACTGTTTGCTGGAAGTCGCACGCCCCCAACCCCATCCATCCTTGTTTTATGTGCATTGTTTTTATGACTTGGTGGAGTCCACTCATAAAACGAAAAGTTAGCTCTTGGAATTCGAGTGCGCACCACAGCGCACGTTTGTTAGCGAACGGGGGCATTTTCCATTACAGAGCTAATTATTTGGAACAACCACCCCTTGCTTCATTCCTCTCTTTCTCCCCTGCTTCCGTTCGAAGGAGGGTCGGGTTAGGAATGGAGCATGTGACCTCCTCATGGGGATGATATGATCCCTTCACCCCAGGTCACAGCACTATCAACCTGAGAGCCATCTTCTCTATTAACCAAGAATGAGGAGAAAGCAAGAGCCTGTGTCTACGCATGTTTGTGTGTGTGTGTGGTGATATGCAGACTTGCTGGCACCCAAAATATCAACCTTTGTGAAAGAAGCCCTTCATTTGACAGCAGCCCCAATTAGACACCATTAGACAGAAGCACTGGCGACAAGCAAGAGAGAGGAGGGACGTCAGGATTTAAGCCGCCCTCTAATTTAGAGCAAAGCCCCCTTTTTTTTTTTTGCTCATACAACAATGCAAGAACCAAGACGAGAGTCACGGGGGTGTTTTAATTACCCTTCAGGCCTTTTAAGTCATCCCTCTTCCTTGAAAGATCAGAAGCATCTTCCTTGCTTCTTTAGAGTAACATCTAAAGGTGGAAGGCATTGAGCTTCTTTTTGACCTCTGTATGTCAACGCACTACCAATGGCTGCTTGCCTCGAGCCTCTTGTCAGTAGCTCATTTCCAAGACTCCCTGCTGACTCGGGCAAATAATTGCAAACGAACTCGAGACCTGAGGCGAGGGGGTAGGGTGCAGGCCATCCCATGGAAAAATGATTTAAGGGCAGATGTTTCGATGATGCAGCACTAACCCTTAATGTGTCACTTCTCTCTGCACAGGTACTACTTCAAGAAGGCCAGCGACGAGTTTGAGTGTGGAGCCGTTTTCGAGGAAGTGTGGGACGACGGCACCGTCCTTCCCATGTACGAGGGCAAAATCCTGGGAAAAGTGGAACGAACAGACTAAAAACAAAAAAAGCTCCTCATGTGAACACATGAACAATCCTCTAACTTGCCACTCGAGGCCAACAAGCGAAGAAACGGACTTCTACATAGACCTGTATTTTCAAAGATAAAGAAATTTTAATATATCCACACACACACAAAAAAACTCTTTTTGTTTTGTTTTGGCTCATCAAGCTATTGAAGGAATACTAGCCAATGAAGTATACCAACTGGTGGAGGACTCCAGCAAAGCAGCCTGGGAGATCAGGCACCTTAACGTCATGGTCAAGAGACGTTATGAGTATACCACTGTCTGAAGATGCGGGTGACTGTATGTGGTTTTGGATTTTTTTTTGAGGGATCGCTACAGAGCCGGTGCATCCCGCACCATGGACTGCTGACCAAGATTTAGTTGTGTTAATTGCAGGTGTTTGTGTGTGTGAATGTGTGAGTGTGTGTGTATACAGAGGTATGTGCACGTTATATTGTGCTTTTGTAACAAGTAAAAGAATATTAATATTTATTAAAACTGTCATGTCCCTCCTGCCCCATGTCCAGCTTAATGGACAAGCTGCTTAGTTGAATTGGGAGATATTTTTTTTTCCAATGTAACACATGCATGGTCATAATGCTCGAGTCCCCCCCTTATAATTAAACGCTAGGAGTCTCTGATGCTGTCCAACGAGGAGATCACTTCCACTCTGGGACCACCCAAGTTTTCTCAAAACCCTCTCTGGTGATTCGCTATTTGCTCTGCGTCCAGGGCTCTTGTCCCATTTCGCATCATAGTGCCTTTGATTTTTTGGAGCCCAGGAATTACACAAACCACCTTGGCAAAGAACCTTGAGCATTACTGTAAAACAAGAACCAAAAAAAAAAACATATATACATCCTGATATTATTATCCAGCAACGCTGATGTCTTAATCCCACTGAACAAAAATTGTGGCCTTTCTTCATTTCAGCACCATTGAAATAGAAACAAGCAGGACGTTGAGAAGTTCTCGTGGACCCAGTGTGGAAGTTCTCTCCAAAGTGGTGAGTGTGTACCGAGTTACAGAGAAGTACAGAGCTCCTGGACAGGGTGTAGTTGTGCATTGGCATCAGCAGAGGAGGAGAGACGAATGTCAGTGTTTTTAGACTGCAGTACCTGTGCCTACATGGATACCATGCCGTGTGCTGCCCTGCTTCAGGGTGTAATATTCCCTTGCTTTTCCAAAGGGGTTTATGTTGCAAAGATTTTTTTTAATGCTTTGGATATCTTGTTATCTATTCTGTTTTTTGTTGTTGTTGATGTTTTTTTCTGTTCCACATAAATGTAAATTATGCATTATATAGAGCATCATTTTAAAGATGACTTGGTACTTTAATTATTGTAATTATGAAGAGATGTAGCCTTTATTAAATGTTTATATTTTTCAAATGAATCCTCTTTGTGGTTGCCTATTTACTTTGCATATTCAGAAACAAGAAGCAGTCCAAATACTGTATGAGCTGATGGTACTGGGGTTCTAGGTCTAGTCAAACCTGACACTATTTAACAATTATTTACCGAAAGCGAAGTGATTATCGCTGAATATTGGCCGAAGGGCGAGGTCAATATTCAGCGATAATCACTGAGCTTGAGGTAAATAATTGTTTTAGTATAATTACATAAGTG
>JAODJS010000013.1:8106218-8117111 GCA_027576325.1 Sciades assimilis | reverse complement strand
GTCACCAGTTAACCTAACCTGCATGTCTTTGGACTGTGGAGGAAACCGGAGCACCTGGAGGAAACCCACGCGGACACAGGGAGAACGTGCAAACTCCGCACAGAAAGGCCATCGCCTTAAACGTAAAAGACTCGATGTTGTTTTCTCGGAAAAAGACTCTATGGTCAACAATTATTAAGACAAGTTCACATGCGCACTTCTTCTCATGTGTACTGAACTTGAACTAAATCAGACCAGCAAGAGCTTTCATCCCACCGTGTATTTTTGTGAAAAAATCTCCCCAAACCTTTTAAAACTAACTAATTATGTCTACATTTCTCTGACCCCAATTCCAAAAAAGTTGGGAAATAAATAAAAACAGAACATGATTTGTACATCATGGAAACCCTATATTTCCTGGAAAGTAGCACAAAGACAACATATATGTTGAAACTGGGAAATTTTATTGTTTTTTGAAAAATATATGCTCATTTTAAATTTGATGCCAGCAACACTTTTCAGAAAGAAATTTGGGACAGGGCAACAAAAGCCTGGAAAGTTTGTGTCATGTTAAAAAGAAAACTAATTAGGTGACTTGACAACCAGTCAAGATTGGGTATAAAAAGAGCATCCCTGAGGGGTGGAGTCTTTTAGAAGTAAAGATAGGGAGGGGTTCATCACTCTGGGAGAGACTGTGGGAAAATAGTGCAGTAATTTGTGAATAACATTCCTCAGTAGAAAGCTGCAAAAAAATTTGGGTGTCACACCATCTACGGCCCACAATGTCATTGAAAGATTCAGCGAATCTGATGAAATCTCTGTATGCAAGAGACAAGGCTAAAAACCAACATTGGATGACTGTGATCTTTAAGCCCTCGGGTAACACTGCATTAAAAACAGGTATGATTCTGTCGTGGAAATTGCTCATGGGCTCAGGAACACTTCCAAAAACCATTGCCTATGAACACAGTTCATCACTGCAGCCACAAACCATCTATAAACAATATCAAAGTGTTGATGCTTTCTATGGGCCCAAGCTAATTTATGATGAACTGAAGTAAAGTGGAAAAACTGTTCTGTGGTCTGAGGAATTGAAATTCTAATTTCTTTTTGGAAATCATGGACACAGTGTTGTCCTGACCAAAGAGGATGGGGTCCATCCGGCTTGTTATTGGCACACAGTTCAAAGCCAGCATCTGTAATGGTATGAGGGTGCATTACTGCACATGGTGTGGGCAGCTTGCACATCTGTGAAGGCACCATTAATGTTGAATGATATATACAGGTTTTGGATCAACATGCTGACATCCAGGCCACATCATTTTTAGGGAAGGCTTTGCTTATTTCAACCAGATAATGCCAAACCGCATTCCACACATATTAAAACTGCAGGGCTCCAAAGTAAGAGTCCAGGTGCTAAACTTGCCTGCCTGCACTCCAGACCTCTCTCCCATCAAAAACATTTGGTGCATGATGAAGCACAAAATACAAAGGAGACCCCAAACTTTTAACCAACTAAAATGTATCTCAGGCAAGAATGGAACAACATTTCACTTTCCAAACGACAACAATTTGTCTCATCAGTTCACAAATTTTTACAGAGTGTTGTAAAAACCAGAGGTGATGCAACAAAATATGCCCCAGCCCCAACTTTTTTGAAATGTTTTGTTGGCATCAAATTCCAAAATGAGTGCATATTTAAAAAAAAATCAGTTTCAACATTTGATATGTTGTCAGTGAAATAGTGGGTTTCTATGAATTGCAAATCGTCGTGTTCTGTTTTTATTTGCCATTTACACCATGTCTCAACTTTTTTGGAATTGGGGTTGCTGATACTGTGGACAGTGGACTGGGTGCAGTGGACAGCCAAAGCTGAACAGATATTATCATGACCTGGGGCAGTGTGAAGAGAGTAAGATCACATTTCTGGCATATTCTCAGTTGCTTCACATTCTTGAAATTTTTCAAACTTATTATGGCCTTGGTTGCTCATGTAGCTTTATATTCATCACTTGGCATGAAGTCAATGACCATCTGTCTCTTTTATGTCATGTTTTTCCCATGATGATGAAACACACATTTTACATGCATGCAACCTCGTATTTCGATCTCACCTCCTCATATCTTACTAAATATATCAAATGTTGCCCAAGTTGTGGGTTGCTGGTGACAGTTAGACAGGTGGAGGCATCTCAGGTGATGGATGACAATTGACCATTGAATTGAAGACAGAAATTTCTCGTTACATATGTAACTGTGGTACTGTGAACACCAGATGACTGCTAGCCTTGTGATAATCATCTGGATATCTTCTTGCATGGAGGAGGGTGGGGAGGTACATCCTAAGTCTCTTTGACCTGTAAACAAGAGGCCTTCATGGACCTCTTCAAGCAGTTGCATGGAGATGGCTAAAGGATGAGTAGGCCCTCTGCCTACTTTACTCTCAGGGGTCATCCAGCTTGCCACCCAACAGTGCATGTAGCTGGAGTACTAGAGTGTAAAGCCAGTGGTACTGCAACAGGAATGCCAGCTCTCAGAAGAGCTTTCCGGTCTCTGAAACTCGTCAGTGGTTGATGCTGACATTAATTACAGGATGCTGCAGGAATTCCTGATCTGGTGGTGCTGGAAGAGTTCATCAGGAACAGCAGCGTGGGTTCAGTACCACCAACTGGTGTCCTTAGATGATGCCTTCCAGCCAGCATAGGATCAGACTGGCAGAGTCTGTGGTGGAAAGCAGCTCTTTACTCTCTCTCCTCTTTCCCTTGTCCCCCTTTGGTTCCAGCAGCCTGTGACTGAGGTGCCAGGGCCCTGAAACTGGCACCCCAGACCCGAGTGGAATAATTACCCATGAAATGCCGAATCACCGATTCTGTGCCAATGAGATGTCAAATCTTGGTATGGCCCCACTGAATGGGTTATGAGTAAATTATTTAATGTTATGGAGAGCTGGGTGTATTGTTCCAAATATTAAAGCCTCTTCTCGACAGGCCATTTCAGTGTACAGTTTGGGGGAGAGGCCTCTTCTATAAACAGTCAGCAATACTGGCTCAATCCATCCACTTGTGGCTGTGATGGTCCAGAATTCAGTGGCATAAGCTAATGCTTTAATGATCCCCTGTGGCAGACTAGAACAGACTAGTTGATCTGATGAACAAATCACTGCTATGTGGTTCAAGTTCCCATCACTGGACACTTCAAGATTAATAGATTGGTTCATAAAAAGTCACTTCAGAGTCATTTTCATGCAAGATGAGTGTGGAAGCAGGGACACGATCAAGCATCAGCTGTGGAAAGAGGGGATGCAGGTTGAACTGTTAGGTAACATGGTGATAATCACCTGTCTGATTATGGGCAGTTTATTTTGGTGTGTTTTGTTTTTGCTTTCAGGAGGTCCATAACCAGAGCCTGAGAGATCGATGCAGCACACAACTGTGTATTTTTGTGTGTTTGCCTACTGTGTGCAATAAAACTGCTGAAAAAAGGGCAAGTGTGCAGAAAAAGGCGCACCTTTCTGAGTTGCCCAAAGTCTGCATCCAATTTTCTCATTTCCCTCATGAACCAGCATGTGTTACACTGGCACTGAAACCCAAGAATCTGAGGAAGAGCGCCATCAGGGAGTCATTGCTCCTCACTGAAATTATCCAGACACTCACCAAAATTATCCAGACCCTTGTTAGCGTCCACCAACAAGTCCAACAACCAAGCACTGTGTCTGGAGCAGGAGTGACAGTTCACGGTCCTTCTCCAGGCCAAGGCAGAGGATTGGTCCAGCCAGCAGGTACTACAGCCACAACCCCAACGGCCATATCCAAAGTCACACACAACATGATGGACCCGCAAGACTGTCCCAAAGTCTCCATTGACCCCTTTAAGCGTGTTGTGGAAGTGTGCTGTGGAAGCATGTGCTTGGCCCAACCTCACAGTGGGTGGTCCGCTTATTGCCGCTGCTACTGAGGGAAGCTCAGCTCACAGTATAAAAGCACCCAGTCACCAACCTGCCGGACTTCCTGGACTGAAAGCATGATATTTTGTAATGGTTTGGCCACACTCATGAACAGCACCATCACTGCTTCTGCTTGCTGATGATTAGAGAGTTCGGTGATTCTTTCACCTTTGTCCAACAGCTCTGGGACACCAGTCGAAGGTGACTACTGGCAGAGGAGTGCAACGCTGGTCATATCATTGATTGAGTGGTGCTGAAGCAGTTCATTGCCCTGCTGCCAGAAGGGACGGGAGAGTGGGTCCAGTGCCACTGTCCGATATCACTGGGAGAGGCGATTTGGCTTGCAGAAGACCATGTGATGGCCTTTCCAGGGGCAGGTGAGCCCCCTGCCCTCTCTCTCTCTCATGCTTTCCCTTCCCCTGTTATCCCCATCCTCTCTGTCCTCCTTGTCCCTGTATGAACAAAATGAGGGACAGTTCCCCTGAAACTAGTTCCCCAAACCCAGGGTTCTTCCCTTTTTACTTCACCCTCCTCTCTTTCCCCTCTAATTTCTCCACAAACTCCTCTCTCTCTGCACAGGTTGAACCATCTATGCTCTCCAGGACTAGGGCAAAGCCCGGGCAAGTCTGCAGGTGCGGCAGGAGAGCTGGGCAATTCCAGGATCAGCATTATTTCATGGAAGCAGGAATTCAGATCCAGATTCCTTATGCACTTGAGGCTTTCTACAATCAAGCAGGAATGTACCGTGTGCCAGTGAGTATATAAGGGAGTACACATCAGGCCTTGGTGGACTCAAGGTATAATCAGACCACAGTCCTTCAAAGCCTGATTCAATGTGGGGCATTGGGAAATGCACAACTGGTGAAGGTGAGGTATGTGTATTGGGATATACACAAGTGATAGCAGTAATCATTAAGTTCTGGGGTGAAAATATAGTGTGGAGGCAGTCATTAGTACCTGCCTCACCCATCCAAGAATTCTGTTGACAAATTGGCTGGGGTTTCAGGCATTAATCAGGAAAATGCTTGTGAATGGTTCCTGCAATAGCAAAGCAGGGGTGGATTTCAGTGCTACTTTGCCAGGGGAGGCAGTCTTGGGGCTATTTACATCAGGTTCTGCATCAGGGACATGTAGGGTGAAGAGGGCTCCATCCCTTCACTTTTTGCAGTGCAGAAAAATGGGGGATTTTCTTCTGGAGCTGTCACCTGTGGAGACCCTAAGACATGCTTTTGATCAAGTGAGAGCAATCAGTGGTCAAAAAATTCAGCCAATTGTTGCACTCTCACACCCATAGTTCTCCATTGTTGAAGAAATATTATATTGACTGGGCAGCACGGTAGTGTAGTGGTTAGCACTGTCGCCTCGCAGCAAGAAGGTCCTGGGTTCGAGTCCAACGGCTGACGAGGGCCTTTCTGTGTGGAGTTTGCATGTTCTCCCCGTGTCTGCGTGGGTTTCCTCCGGGTGCGCTGGTTTCCCCCACGGTCCAAAGACATGCAGGTTAGGCGAATTGGTGGCTCTAAGTTGACCGTGGGTGAGAATGGTTGTTTGTCTCTGTGTTAGACCTGCGATGACCTGGCGACTTGTCCAGGGTGTACCCTGCCTCTCGCCCGTAGTCAGCCAGGATAGGCTCCAGCTTGCCTGCGACCCTATACGAGATAAGTGGCTAAAGATAATGGATGGATGGGTATTGTATTGACTGACACATGATACTCAAACCAAAGAAGAGTTCAACCCAGTTGGTGGTCCTGAGGAGATGTAGGAAACTTCTGTTCCATGTGACTCATCATAATCTCCTGGCTGGGCATTTGGGGATAAAACACTGAACTGGCTTATGGATAATTTTTATTGGCCAAGCATTTGTGGCAATGTTCACAGGTGGTGTACTGTATGTCAAGAATGACAGCTGGTGAATCTGCTGGCCACCCCCAAAAACATCACTGCACCTTCTTTCCTTTACCGCGATCACCTTTGAAAGAATTGGGATAGACCTTGTTGAGCCAGTAGACTGGACTGCACAAGGGCATTGCTTTCTGTGAGTCTTAGCGGATGGCACAGTGCAATACCTGGAACATTTCCGCATGCAATGTTGCAGAGGCATTATTCCATTTTATCTCCTGAATCAGGATTCCAAAAGAAATCTTGACTGATCAAGGCACAACAATTTTGTCACACACTGTTTGTGAACTGTACAAGTTATTGGTGAATAAACTGATTCATAACGGTGTTAACATCCGCAGACTAACAAGTTGGTCCAACGATTTAATCAAATGCTTAAGCACACGATTCACAAATTTATTCACGATGATGCTCAGAATTGGGATAAATGGCTCAAGCCCCTATTATTCACAGTATGACAGGTCCCACAAGCCTCCACAGGGTTTTCTTAGATGTCATTAGAGAAAATTGGGAGGAGGGACCTTCTACTATGAAAAATTAAATTCAGTACATTCTTGACGTGAGAGCAGAACTCCACACTTTAAGTCACCAAACACAGGAGAATTTGCTAGAAGCACAAGAATGGCAATCCTGGCTTTATAACAGAGGTGCTCAGCCACAGGATATTGCTTCCCACATTGAGCTCGCAAAGTGGCAAGGACCCTTTGAAGTCACATGGCAAGTTGGAGAAGTCAACTATGAGGTCAGGCAAATGGATGGGTATGAGGCACTTCAAATATAACATCTCAGTGTCTTGCAACCTGTTCCCAAGAGGCAGGAGCTGGAACCCAACGTAAGTCTAAAAAGTGTAGTCAAATTGACCCAGGTCCCCTTGTGGAGACCACCTCTGTCCCAGAGATAACAGGTTCCCAGGTTGCAGGAGGAATTTTTGGATATGTTTTCGGCTCTACCTGGTCACATGAACCTCATAGAGCACCACATTGAGATTCCTCCAGGTGTGGTTGTACGTGGCCACCCATAACAGTTACCTGAGCACAAGAAGAGTGTGGTTTGGGAGAAACTTAAGGCTGTGCTTGAAATGGGGTTAAAGGAGGATTCCCACAGTGATTGGAGCAGCCCAGTGGTCTTGGTCCTCAAGACTGATAGGTTGGTCCATTTTGTATAGACTTTAGAAAAGTCAACATGGGGTAGAAGTTTGAGACCCATCTGATGTTTTGCATGAATGAAGTGCTTGATCGGTTTGGTGTGGCTCGTTTTTGTTTGACAGTGTACTTAATCAAGGTGTTTTGGCAGATTTCCTTGACTCCAATATCCTGAGAAAAAAATGCTTTCACTCTGTTTGGGCTCTACCAATTTGTCATCCTTCCATTTGATTTGTGCGAAGCCCGAGCAATGATTCATGGAGAGAATCCTCTGTCCGCACAGTGCATATACCCCTGCCTAGTTAGATGATATTATCAGTTATAGTCATGATTTGAAGCAGCATTTACAACATCTGAGGTCTGTTCTGAGTTCTTTGAGATGGGCAGGACTCAAAGCAGACTCAAAGAAGTGTGCAGTTGGGTAGGTGAAAGTACAGTGTCTGGGCTTCCACTTGGGTCATGTGCAAGTGTCTCCAAATGGATAAGGCAACAGATTGACTTTTCTCTCCTTTTTGTTTTGCAGACTGACATGTCAGACACAGGGCTGGGGGCCATTGTGTCTCAGTTGGTAGAGGGGGAGGAGTGCCCCGTGCTGTACAACAGCTGCAAGATCACAGTGCAAGAGAGTAAATACAGCACAATCAAGGAGGTTTGGCCATCAAGTAGGCAGTCCTCACTCTCCAATACTACCTGCTGGGACACCCTTTCATCCTCTGTTCTGAACATGGGCTACTTCTAATTGCTCCACTGCCTGAAAGATGTAAACACACAAATTACTTGTTGGTATTTGGCACTTGAGCCATTTCAATTTAAGGTGGTCCACAGGTCCGCGGCACAGATGGTGGGAGTGGATTACCTCTCCCACTAACAGGTTGAGACAAATTGCACTGGCAGGTAAGGTGACGCTCACCTGTGTCTCATTATGGGCAGTTTATTTATGCGTTTTGTTTGTGCTTTCAGGAGAAGACTGGAACCAGAGAAAGAGGGAGCTGAGCAGCACAGAGCTGTGCGGTTGTGTGTTTGCCTGCCATGTGCAATAGAACCACCTAAAAGCAAACATGTACAGAAATAAAGCACACTTTTTTTGAGTCGTCTCCAGCTTGCCTCCTGATTCCTCATTTCCCCACGAACCAACATGCATTTATACACGAGCTTATAGCCAAGGAATGCAGTTTTTGCCCTATTTTTACTCCGATCACATCTTTACAGAGACCGCTTTACCTGTAAAAGGGTGCCTTGCTTCCTTAAGAAAGGCTGTGAGGAAGCTTAGGAACTCCTGGTGAGACACCATCCATGGTGCTGTAATGTACTGGAGTGGCTGCCACATCTTCAACAAAGACTGTGACTTTGCTGAGTAGCAGACTGGGATGTTTAGGATAACAGAATATGTTGTAGTTGGCTGCTGTTCACAAGGACCGTGATATGCCAGCAGCCATACGTTGTGCCCCGGCTGCTCGGTCTTGTTGGTCATGTTGAGTCAGAGATACCTAGAGAAAGATTTGTCTCTGCTGCTTTGCCTCCTGTACATTTCGTATAATTTTAGCTTTTTGTCTTGTGTGTTTTGGTTTGTTTGTTTACTGTCATTATTTATCTGTGCGTGAGAGCCCTCTTGTTTCAAGTAAGGTGTTCTAGGTCAAGCTGAACATATATCTTGGTGTGAAAGGTCCTAGGTGGCATAGCCGAGAACTCAAGTCAAGACCTTCTCTTTACAACTCTAGTTGGCTACATTTGTAGAATGCATCTTGCAAAAACCTGTGGTGCTAGAGAGAGGCTGAAGTGGAGGACTGTGAATTGCAAAGCCTGTCTTGAAAGGCAAAATTCAATAAGCATCTGTGCTCTGGAGCAGTGGAAACATAATGTGCACTGTTGCAAGAAGAGTAACCACTATCCCTCATCTGAACAAGAAGGGTTATTCAGGTTTGTTCTGAACCATGTGGTTTTTCTTTCAAATGAGCTTCTGTCCAAGAGGGAATTAAGTTCAAGGAATATAGAGGTAGATGTTGTAGTGGTTAGCACTGCCACCTCACAGGAGGAAGATTCTGGGTTCAAACCTCATGGACAACTGGTACTTTTCTGTCTGGAATTTGCATGTTCTCCCCTAGCCTGTGTGGGTTTCCTCCCACAGTCTAAAGACATGTGGATGAGGTCAACTGGCTTCTCTAAATTGCCCAGAGGTATGAATGAGTGTGAATGGTTAATAGTATTAGCCCTGCAATAGATTGGTGGCTTCCCCAGACTGTACCCTGTCTCTTGCCCAAAGTGAGCTGGGATTGGCTCCAGCTTTACTCGAGAAGCAGTATAGATAATGGATAGATGGAACAGAGTGTCAAACCTGATAACTGAAAGTGAGGCCCTGGGCCTTGAAAAGGTTGGCAGTAGAACTGAAATTTGTAGTCCTGTGGTATCAGGCCCCACTGATTTGATGCATTCACTGCACACTGGGCCATGTTTTCACCTGGTGACACTCTGTTACCCCAACTACCAGGTAAATAGAACACACTGAGGCATTGTCCATTTTGGACTCACAGGAGGCTGACAGAACATATGTCGGCATTAAGCCAAGGTGTGGCAATTTGAGGGTACCATGTGGCTGCAGGCCAAAAGTATGAGCCTGGCACAAAAACTAATTTTTCAGAGGGTTGATTTACATGTCTTTTGGCATATGCGGTGAAAATGGTGAAACATACGTCCATCCGTTATCCGTAACCGCTTATCCTGTGCAGAGTCACGGGCAAACTGAAGCCAATCCCAGCTGACTATGGGCGAGAGGCAGGGTACATCCTGGACAAGTCGCCAAATTATCACAGGGCTGACACATGCCACTGAGTATCCGACGAATGGGATTTCCATCTGAGACAAACAACCATTCACACCTACGGTCAATTTCGAGCCACCAATTAGCCTAAAGTGAATGTCTTTAGACTGTGGGGGAAACCGGAGCACCCGGAGGAAGCCAACACAGACACAGGGAGAACATGAGATTGCCACACAGAAAGGCCCCCGCCGATCACTGAGCTCAAACCCAGAACCTTCTTGCTGTGAGGCGACAGTGCTAACCACTACACCACTGTGATAAAATTAATTACACGAATAAGAATGCTTTAAATAAATGCAAATTGTCATGCTTGCAACATCTTGTTTTCCATTTGCTCACCAGGAACTGTGCTGTTGCTTTTAAACCCTGGTTGACTCTGCCATAAGATTCCAACTTGGTCAGAAATGGAGCTTTCAACAAAATGAACCACAGAAAAGGATTTGAACCCAACTGAAAACCTGTGGTGTGAATTGACTAAAGGAAGACCATATGCACAAACATGAGAAGATCAAGGAGCATAAAATGTTCTCAATGGGGGAGCGGACTAAGAGCCTTCCCTCTACAACTATCTGTCACCTGATTAGACGTTGTCAGAAGAGGTTTAAAGTACTGTTGTTCATTTCATGGCAAATGTCACAAACTATCAACTGTCACGATGTCCATAATTCCAACACCAGTATTTTCCAGAAGATTTGCACTTGAAAAAACAAGTGTGTGTATAGTGGGGTCCAAGATCACATTGAGAATATGGTATTTTGCTTGCTGTCAGAAGCCTTGCCAGAGGTTATCAATCAGATTGAGCTCTGGGCTTTGACTGGACCATTCTTGTTTTGATCCACTCACGTGAACCTTCCAACATGCCCTTGGGTGTCCGACGAATAGGATTTCTGTCTGAGCTTTGGCTCTCTTCAGCTGCTTCAGAGTTACCCTTGGCCTCTTTGGTGCTTTTCTCACTAAATCCCTCCTCACTTCATCACTGTCTTTTGGGGGATGAACTCCTTATGGTCATATCACATTATTTGTTCGTTAGGTAGAGTGGGGCAAAAAAGTATTTAGTCAGCCACCAATTGTGCAAGTTCTCCCACTTAAAAAGATGAGAGAGGCCTGTAATTTTCATC
>JAODJS010000013.1:7381595-7391951 GCA_027576325.1 Sciades assimilis | reverse complement strand
CTGGGATAGGCTCCAGCTTGCCTGCGACCCTGTCGAACAGGATAAAGCGGCTAGAGATAATGAGATGAGATGAGATTTCTGGAACAGTGCATGGCACTGTGTGCAGATTAAACTTTATATATATATATATATATGAAACACGCAACTCTGGAAGGATTTTTCATCCTCATCTCCACATTCTACAAACCAGAAGTGCACACGAATATCATAAAGCACGCAGATTCGCTCAGGCTGCATTAGCACTTAGCATTCCAGCCCAAGCTGCTGTAAATCCCTCCTCACCTTCCCCGAAGCTCCGTCTCCGATTAACACCAGCTTCAGCTGCCGCTCCTGACTCTCCTCCTCCGAATCCGACATCTTCACCGCCGGGTGTCTTTAGATTCGGGCACAGTGAGCGCACAGGTCAACACCTTACACAGTGAGATCACAAAGAAGCGTGACAAACCAAGGTTATAATCTTATCACAATTTGTGCTAAGCAACGGGCCGCCATGTTCACTCAAACAGCCGGAGCCTGGCGCCGACCATGCGGAGGGGAACGCTGCGGTATCCGGGAACTCATCACGGCATTCGCGCGCTTCCGGTGCCGTTCGTGCAGCTGCGCATGAAATACAGAGACTTCAGCTGGCAGAATCAATGCGTAGATCTGCTTCCAAACACACCCTCGGTGGTATTCAGTCTGTTTCATTTGTGTTGCGACCCACGGGAGAGAAATGGATTCGCCCGCCGTGACGCTTCCTCGTTGTCAGGGAAACCAAGGTTCCTGCAGGAGCCGTGAACGGTGGAACGGATTGTTTTGAGTGCGCGCGCGCTCCCGAGCAGCTTCCGCGACAGAAAAAAAAACACATTTTTAGATTAATGTACAGAGAATGTATTGATTAAAAGATTTTATAGAAATGCAGAATTACAGTAATCATTTCAATACTGTTTTATTATGAACAAATTGCAAGTGTACATTAGAATTCAATCTCAGTAAAAAACTAGAACCATGAGAGTAACTTCAGAGATACTTTCTCTTTTCAGTTATTACTCTCAAGACACGTGTCTGTCTGTCAAGACAGCTGCCTGTCTGTCTGCCTGTCTCTCTGTAATCAAAACATAGCTGTCTGTCTGTCTCTCTGTAATCAAAACATAGCTGTCTGTCTGTCATCAACATACGCCTGTCTGTCTGCTTGTCTGTCTGTCACCAAGACCCAGGTGTCTGTCTGTCTGTCTGTCATTAAGACACAGCTGTCTGTCTACCTGCCTGCCTGTCTCTCTGTCATCAAGACACACCTGTCTGTCCGTCATCAACACACAACTGCCTGTCTATCTGTCGGTCATCAACACACAGCTGTCTGTCTGTCACCAAGACACAGCTGCCTGTTTGTCTCTGTCAAGACATAGCTGTCTGTCCGCCTGTCTGTCTGCCTGTCTGTCACCAAGACCCAGCTGTCTGTCATTAAGACACAGCTGTCTGTCTGTTTGTCTGCCTGCCTGTCTCTCTGTCATCAAGACATACCTGTCTGTCTGTCATCAACACACAGCTGCCTGTCTGCCATCAAGACACAGCTGCCTGTCTGTCTGCCATCAAGACACAGCTGTCTGTCTGTCTGCCATCAAGACACAGCTGTCTGTCTGTCTGCCATCAAGACACAGCTGTCGGTCTGTCTGTCTATCCATCTGTCATCAAGACACAGCTGTCTGTCTGTCTGCCATCAAGACACAGCTGTCTGTCTGTCTGCCATCAAGACACAGCTGTCTGTCTGTCTGTCCATCTGCCATCAAGACACAGCTGTCTGTCTGCCATCAAGACACAGCTGTCTGTCTGTCCATCTGTCATCAAGACACAGCTGTCTGTCTCTCTGTCATCAAGACATAGCTGTCTGCCTGTCATCAAGACCCAGCTGCCTGCCTATCTGTCAGTCTGTCTATCTGACAAAAAGATACATCTATCTGTCAGCAATACACGTCTGTCTGTTTGTCTGTTGGTCAGTCAGCAAGACACATTTATCTGTCTATCTGTCAGCAACACGTGTCTGTCAGCAAGAAATGTCTGTCTGTCAGCAAGACACATTTGTCTATTTGTCTATCTAGCTTTCAGGAAGACAAATCTGTGTCTCACTGTCTATCTGTCAGTGAGACACAGCTGTCTGTCTGCCTGTCTCTCTGTCATCAAGACATACCTGTCTGTCTGTCATCAACACACAGCTGCCTGTTTGTCTCTGTCAAGACATAGCTGTCTGTTTGTCTGCCTGCCATCAAGACACAGCTGCCTTTCTGTCTGCCATCAAGACACAGCTGTCTGTCTGTCTGCCATCAAGACACAGCTGTCTGTCTGTCTGTCTGCCCATCTGTCATCAAGACACAGCTGCCTGTCTGTCTGCCTGTCATCAAGACACAGCTGTCTGCCCATCTGTCATCAAGACACAGCTGCCTGTCTGTCATCAAAACACAGCTGTCTGTCTCTCTGTCATCAAGACATAGCTGTCTGCCTGTCATCAAGACCTAGCTGCCTGCCTATCTGTCGGTCTGTCTATCTGACAAAAAGAAACATCTGTCTGTCAGCAATACACGTCTGTCTGTTTGTCTGTTGGTCAGTCAGCAAGACACATCTATCTGTCTGTCTGTCTGTCTGTCAGCAACACGTGTCTGTCAGCAAGAAATTTCTGTCTGTCTGTCTGTCTGTCAGCAAGACACATTTGTCTATTTGTCTAGCTTTCAGGAAGACAAATCTGTGTCTCATTGTCTATCAGCGAGACACATTTGTCTGTCTGTCTGTCTGCCATCAAGATACATCGGTCTGTGTTTTTATCTATCTGTCAGCAAGACACATTTGTCTGTCTTCCTGTCTGTCAGCAAGACATATTTGTCTGTCTTCCTGTCTGTCAGCAAGACATGTCTGTCTGTCTGTGCATGCAATATACACCATGCTAAACTGGTGCGAGGCTTCCTTTTCGTGTGGCACAAAAATTTATTTTGGGATCTATCTATCTGTCTATACAGTTTGTACCATGCTAAACTGGTGTTAAATCAGGTCGGTGTGAGATTTGGTTCATTAATGTATATCCAGTTCATACACAGCAGCGTTTCAGAACAACGTATTTTTTTATGTAAAGAGCACAAAAACCAATTCACACCGACATCCTGAAGCGTTTTATGATGCATGGTGTCAGGGAACGTTTATCACCAAATGAAAGACGTTTCATTATTATTATTATTATTATTATTATTTCTTTAAGATCCAGACGTGAGCCCCGCAGCAGTGCCACCTGAAACAGCACCGTGTCCCGGGAGCCTTTCCCCCCCAGGAGCAGGAGTTTCACCCGCGGCCTGGGACACCACAAGGAGTACGAGTTCTCTTCACACTCACTCACACTCCGCTCCTCAGTCAGCTCGCAAAGGAGCCCAGCGGTGCGCTTCAGTGCAGCGGCGCAAAAACCAGAGCACTTGGAACCGCTGTAATCATGTACAGTATTAATGCATCGATCTATCCCGTTCTGCAGTGTGAAACTGAAAGGAACATTTATTTAAAACACACATCATGTATTTATCCAAATACAACAACAAATATAAAAACGTTTAATATCAAAACAACACGATGATATCAACCCGGTTAGATTTATTTAATGGAACTGGAAGACAATTAGGCCGAATATATTTTTTCCGTTTACATTTGAGTTCCGTGATGAAAGTGGACGGAAGTTTTACACGTGGGAACGTGGAGCGTTTTTCTCCTAAACATGGTTTGAGTTCGTGCTCCAGGTCCAGACCTGAAATCTTTCATACAATATCATTTAAAAAAAAGACCTATATACTGTAGTCGAATATCATAATTGTAATCTTCTTTAAGCATGAGGCTCAAATCACAAACAGAAACGTGTTCAGTAGAAATAATAATAATAATAATAATAATAATAATAATAATAATAATAATAACTATTATAATTATAATATAAAATGCTAATAACTAACATTCAGGGGTCTAATAATAATAGAGCACAAGTTTATTCATATTTTAAGAATAATTGCACAAAATGTACTGCACAATAAATAAGCATAGAGTCAAAGAATAATAACGAAAATAATGAATGACATATATGAGAAATATCAGAAGAGTAAAAATACCAAGAAGAAGAAGAAATTAAATAAAGGGATAAACAGAAAGAAGTATGACATCACGAGTGACGGATAAGTTTGATACGTCAGAGATGAAAGAAAATTAGAAAATGTAAATATTAATGAAATAATTGAACGATCTAAAACTTGCAAATCTGCCTCTGAATGACTGAAGTGAACAGGAGCAGTCTGGGTTGGATGATGAGCGTTACAAAACTGCAATAAAATCGGTGACAGTATAAAATGGATCAAAAGAAAACGTCATTTTTACATCTTAGGCTACATTTACCATAAAAAATATGTAGGTAACTTGTCCATTTTGGTTGGTTACAAGCACGACTTTTTTTTTTCCTTTTCGAAAGTTAATTTCGGTAAATTGATTTTACCAACCGCTAATTAAGGACTTTTCTCTTTGAAGCACGTGCTGCAAATTCAAAAGATGAGCATTTAAAAAAATTCACAAATAAACACGGCAGTAATAGGCCTATTTCACGTAAACACATTATTATTATTATTATTATTATTATTATTATTATTATTCGGTTTGTTCAGTAAAACAAGCGCGTGCCTGATGAGGGTGGAATGTGACGCAGAGGTCCCTGCGCGAGCAGCTCGAGGGAAAATCAAACAGGTGTCCACGCGCGTGCCTTCTGTTCTGTTCTATCCGGTGGACACGTCACACAGTCACGAGCTCTTTTTTACTCTCGAAATTAAATCTCCTCAACAAAATGTTGGAGAAATATAATAATAATAATAATAATAATAATAATAATAATAATAATAATAATAATAATAATAATAATAGCTCCCTGAGCTACAGATTGGACATTACAATTGTCACTAAAGATTTTAACATAAAATATATTTAAAATCAAGAAACTAAAAATAATAATAATGATCATCATAAACCCAAATAAGTTTTTGAGCATGATGAAAATATGAGAGAGAATGAATAGTCTAACATGATGTGATGTTTATAGGATCTCTCTTACCTGCACTTATTGGGAATAAATCACGGCCCGTGTTTTGTTTTTTTGTCAAGAGTGTAATTGAATGATGCCGCTGAGAGATGAGAGGAGATGGGATGAGATGAAATGAGAGGAGATGAAATGAGAGGAGGAATGGCTCGCAGGTGCGGAGGCGCGCGGGGGATTAGAGAGAGAGCGAGGAAAAACGCCAATTTCGCCGCCATTACATTACATTACGGGAAACCCGATCTGGCACAACAACGGGCTCGCGCGGGCCGACATGATCGCTCTGATTAAGCGCCATTACGCCGTCAGGCCGCCTCTATTAGCGTGTGCGCACAAATTGCCTTTGACGTCTCCAATGTCTGCATAAATATACAGAGCACAAGGGAGACATAATGCCTGATAAACCTGAGGGGAAATTACCACGCGGCATTGGTCATGTCAGCTCCGAACGCACAAGTCTCCATCAGCCTTATATCATCATTATTATTATCATTATTACTTGATACGGAAAGTATATTGCAGCAGTGTGTGTGTGTGTGGGGGGGGGTGACGGGGCAACTTGCCTATCCGCACGTGCAGTTTATTACTACACTATAATCCCTAAAAAAAAGAAAATATCGTGTGTGCGTGTGCGAGAGAGAGAATATATTTTGTTCCTTTGCTTAAAAAATATTTCCTCTTCCTTTTCTTTTTTCTCTTTAAACCATTCATATTATTTTTTTTCTTTTGTCGTGCCAGTTGAATTTATTTTCATTTAATCTAATTGAAACTGAGTGGAAGAAAGAGAGGTAGGTGTGTGTGTGTGTGTGTGTGTAGATCTCGCATAATCTCAATGTCAATACCATTCTGAGTGGCAAAAACTGAAGTTCCATCTGCGAATCATTTCCAGACACGACTGAGCTCTCTCTCTAACACACTCAATAGAAGCTTTAGGCCTCGTTCGAGGTTTTTTCCCCCCTCTCGGTCATTTCTGCGCGTTTTCCCGGAATGTTTAACCATCGGGGTACTTATTTATAGGGGATGAATCTAAAGGGGGAAAGGAGCCAGGCCTTCACTGCACCTCCACGTGCAATACAGCGTCATTTCAAGCGCTCTCACTTCTACAGATTTATGAGAAAACATAAAAAATTATGTGCTCTCTTGTCAGTTCATAATAAAGAACAAGAATCTCATTCAAGTAGAAAGGTTTTGCACTGTGTCCTACAACCTATATGGGTCTCTACATTTCAGGAAACACACACACAGATCCTGTGTAGTTATTTTGTCCTGAATTCTAAATTACTTCCTGTTGCAGACATAGTGCACTATAGTGTATATATATATTTCTCCATATGCCAAGTAGGGCATATATATCAGGAAGCCAAATCCTAAAAGGCTTGCTACTGGACACCTAAAGTCGAAAAATTTGGGGGAAAAAAATTTATCCGGGACAGTGAGACAAGATGCAGCACATTAACCTGTCATGGGGCAGTGAATGTCTCGAACCCTTAACCATTCTCAATTTAAGCCTTTTTTTTTTTTTAAGAAATGGATGTATAGGAGGCATTATTTCACATGTCAGGAATAAGGTGTTGAATCCAAATGGTGCCTGTCTGACATACGGGCCATAATGCATGATATAAAATCTAAAGGCCATTTATTTTACACGTATCGTGGGGCTCTTATGCACCAAATACCTCCCGCTTGAACTAAGCAAAATAAAAAGAGTGCAATACTCAGGGTGTACAAGACAGATCGTGAAAAGAATGGCGAAAGATAGAGGAGTGAACAGAACTCAAAAAGCCTAGATTCATGGCGCACTGTGAAGTTTGGAGGAAAGGCATACACACACATGATATAATGCCTGGAGTTCAAACCAAAACGCCTCTCGGTTAGACATCATGCTCGAAATCGGGTACTAAAGCGTTCGGTTTGTACCATATGTAGTGCAGTTATGAGGAAAAAGGAAATCGAATGACTATGTCCTGGACATATAAAACAACAGGAAGTAAAGTCCATAATTTGTTTCTCAGCCATTATTTCATTCCGTGGTACACAAAGAGTACATTCGTCGCACAGTTTGCTAAAAAGGGAAGGTGTCGAAGCCGATTCAAATATCGCTTAATCTGTAGCGTGTACCAATTAACAACTGAGAGCTTCCATCACAAATGACTTGGGACTGAGCACAGAGCTCACGACAGATTCTTCTGGCTATAACTGATTCCCATTTTCAAGCAGAAGCCATGATATGCCATGACTCAAATTGCCATAATGGCTATTATTACAACTGCTTGTTAACTTTGGCGGTTTCAATTGTTTTCTGAGAGGTCTTGGTTACTCGAGCCACAATTGTAGGCTAGTTCAATGTGGTGGAGTAAAATCCCTTGAGGTGATACTGGGAGGAGTTTCATCTTTCTGTGTGCTAAATTAGTCATCGTCTGAGGTGCTCTCGGAGTATTTGTGGCAAAACTCTTTGAGAAGAAACACCCTGGAACTTTTGGTCAGCCATTAGTGTGTAGGCTAGCACTGCTAGCAATGCGGAGTTAAATTAACATGTCGATAATACAGTCGTGTCCGAGTCACTAAATAGAGCGATGTGTCGAGAGATGAATTCATCGCTCTTTACACTCGAAATTAAAGGGTACTAAACCATCCTATTCCTTGTCACCTTCCTTCAACGCTACATTTCAGGGGCTATGTTTCCAAGAAAGTACACTTTTTAATCTTGAAAGAAACAGGCAATTATGGCCAAGTCAAGGTATACTAGACCTTAAAATCCAGGTTTCCAGGTGAAAAACACATCCTGAAGGTACAACATGTACCTTTGACAGTACCCTTGGCAAAAATCAAAGGTATTTAGCTTGTGCGCTCCAGTTCGGCGCAATTTTTTCAGTGTGTGTACTGTAAATGGACGTAGAAAACGGTCACGTTCATTCAGGAACAGTAACCCAAGCAGCACACGCTGAACAACATGAGGATCAAATGACTCAGTTCTGTGAAAACAGGTGAAAACATTGTCATTATGATGTGAAGTCTGATGACGCTATTCTGTACTAACACACACACACACACACGATAATACTCATAAATAAGCTAAAAACTAAAAAAAAAAAAAAGGTCTCCGGAACTGAGAGAAATCTGTTAAGACTGAGTAACTATATCAGTTGTAGATGTTTATACTCTTTAGCTAATTATTTTGTTTCACATTTCTGTCTGAAACATAAAGGGAAAACAATGACTCAGCAAATGAAGCAGCTAGCTAATAGCTAACAAACAGGTCTTATCGAGATGAACGGATAAAAACGGCTTTGAAACACGTTTAAAACACATTTCCAGGATTTTAAACGGATCCAGTCGGCTTTGTCGTCATATTTATTTGATAATACGTAAATAAAATACAATATTTATTTATTCTTACCAAGCCAAACAAAGTGATTTCCACAGCGAGGCCTGTGTCAGCGAGGGCGAGTGAAAGGCCTCGCGCTCGGCGCGTGACACAAATACTGACGAGAAATTACTGTTAATTCGTAAATAACATGGTTTTAAGGCAAACATGGCCGTGAAACATCTTATGCAGCCATAAAACAACAATATTACTGTTATTTATTGATCCAATTGAAGAAAATATCAGGCGGAACTGTTCAACTTTTCAGTCAGAACGACTGTCTTCTTCGCCACGGTTTCAGACTCAGCAAAGCTCGCGCGCGCTGCAGAGAATTATGGGATTGCTCTGCTCCAGAGGGACACAAGGACGTCACAATTACTACATGAGAAAAGCGCAGAAATGTGAGCATTTCCAGTTCACCTCTCTCTCTCTCTGACTGACTAAAAATAAAACAACAAAAAAGAATAAACATAAACTGCGATTTACTGCTTAAGAAATGCCTTGAACGTTGCCTGAAAGATATTAATAGACTCCCGAAACAAGCCATAAATATATCCAGATGACAAATGAGTGTCTGAAGAAATTATTTCAGACAGCCAAAATTTTCTGCAATGTAAACTGGACCAAAAAAAAAAAAAGTGTTACATAAACCATGTAAATGCACATTTTCATAATAATAATAATAATAATAATAATAATAATAATAATAAGTAGAAGAAGAAGTAGTTAATGAAGGTAACATTGTGTTTTGTTGCGCAGGTTTGAGAAGCACGCGCCTTGGAGGAGCATGCGCATTCCAGTGTAATAATAATAATAATATTAATAAATTTATTATTATTATTATTATTATTATTATTATTTTTGTCAGATTTAAACTAGATTTTTTTTGTATAAATTGCGATATTATTATTTGGTACAATGTAGGTTAATTTGTAATCTCGCGTTCTATGCGAAAAAAAAAAGAAAATTAACACGGGATTTTTTTAAGTACTCATTTGTGTATTTTAAAACAAAACACGTGATTGAAAATATTACTCTGACTAAACAATCAATCTCTCGATCAAAAAACAAATCCGTCAGTGCTCAACACAATCATCAAGTGAAAGACTTCCTAAATTAAAGAATAACCATGTGTTCAGCCATCAGACAATTTCCGAGCACCTCGGCATCAATGCAGAGAAGTGAGAAAATCGTTTGGTTCGAAAAGACGATCAATCTGTAAGCCTGATGAAACTCATCCGGTGCTGGGCTTCTCTCCATTCCGCCTCGTGGAGCTCATCGGCGCGTGCAGGCTCGCATTAAATCACCGAGTAAAGCAGGACGGGGACTTTAAATCACCTGAACAACACTTTCACAGGGATGTGCAGGACACACATGCAGGGCTATAAAACATTTTTTTTAATAACGCATGGGCCTTGCGATGGAGCATTCATCTCACACACACTTTCTAACTCTCCAAGCCTGATGCAATAATATAGACTAACAACACACACATGGGGAGTAATGCACAAATTAAACTCGATTTATTTTTTCTTTAAAATGTTTCATTTGGCATGAATGCTTCAGTCAGACAAAGTTGAGTAGGTTTAAAGGGCTTGAATAGCCTACATATTATTCTTTAAAAAATTATATTGTTATTATCAGCCAACGGGAAGCCATGGCCCAAAGGTTAGAGAAGTATCTTTGAGACCAAAATGTTGTCGGTTCGATTCCCTGGACCAGCAGGAATGGCTGAAGTGCCTTGAGCAAAGCACCTCAGCCTCAACTGCTGCCTTCTGCTGTGGGTCTGTCAGGGTCCTGTTACACGTCGCTCTGGATAAATAGCTGGAATTTATTATTATTATTATTATTATTATTATTATTATTATTATTATTATTATTATTCAGCCTAAAAAGGCTACAAACCCTATTACAAGACACC
>JAODJS010000013.1:5962767-5976215 GCA_027576325.1 Sciades assimilis | reverse complement strand
AGTTACCGGAAACGTTTAGTTGCAGTTATTGCTGCACAAGGGGGTCACACCAGATACTGAAAGCAAAGGTTCTCATACTTTTGTCATTCACAGATATGTAATATTGGATCATTTTCCTCAATAAATCAATGACCAAGTATAATATTTTTGTCTCATTTGTTGAACTGGGTTCTCTTTGTCTACTTTTAGGACTTGTGTGAAAATCTGGTGATGTTTTAGGCCTTGTTTATGCAGAAATATCGAAAATTCGAAAGGGTTCACAAACTTTCAAGCACCACTGTATAAAAAATGCTCTGATGTAAAGTGGAATCTGTTAGTTATTTGACCAGAGATACCTTCATCTCAGAACGACAGTAACAAGCTTATGTTTGGGGTTAAATTTTTATATTTACTTTTGTGCCATTTCTAAGGGTGCCTCTGGCTGCTCTGGTGTGCAAAGGCAAACTGCAGTATCTATATATTGGGTCGGTGGCAAAAGACGGTCCAAGAGCATCACCCGTTCGCTGCTGTTGGAACTTTCTTCAATCTTAACCTATTATCAATAGATTGTGGTTTCAAATCTTATTCATGAACAATGTAATTAGCTATGCCTTCTTGGTGGGAGGGATAGACTTCCTGTGTGTCCTGTCAATCAGAGCAAGAGTATGTTTAAGTCATGTGTCAAGAAAGCGGCAAGAAAAATTAGTGTTTTGCAAAAAGATGTGGTGTTTTTGTGAGTGTCAGTGGAAGTATGGCCTTCCCTAGGGATTCGCTATGACTAAATTTTCATTTCCGTCTTACCCTTTAGTGCTTCCTGCATGTAGCTCTTTATGTATCGCTGCCTCAGGTGGTCATTAAAGGATGCCTGGTCATCGATCCCTGTGGCTGTGATAATGACAGGATGACCGTTCCCGTAGCGATTCTTCACCCACCTCAGGACTCTGCGGAGCCCCCAGGGCACAAGAGCTTGGCCCTTATTCGAGGAAGCCCATGTTGGATCTGTCATGAACGAGTAGTCATAATCACGGACGGTTGAACTAGGCTTGAGGTCCCGTCTTAATTTTGGATAAACCAGGCGAGTTGTGAAGTGATTGAGTGCAATAAAATCAAGGGCTCCTCTAAGCTCAGACCTCTCATCCTTGGAAATGTGTGGCATCCGGAAGCAGTCGTGGCAGCTGTTATCAGTGTAGTCTGTGTCCTGTAGGATAGGATCGAGGAAACGTCCAAGTTCAAAGAACAGGAAGCGATGGACAACATTGGCATGAGAGTCTATAAAAGGATTGGCTGGCTCCACCCAATCGGCATGGAGCGCAAAACCGATCGTCGCTCCCTGGCGTTGACGAAAACGTGTGTGATAAATATTCCATGCGCGAGCATGTGCCATCAACACGTTACGCACGACCGTACCTCTTTCTTCTGCCTTCACGTTATACACTTCTGTCAGACGATTTGGTTCATTAACAGTGATCCAGACATCCACAAGTGACCCAAACTTTTGAAAGCAATATGTGGCATAGTCAACAAAGGCGTCACTCGTACTTGCATTCATCCATCCACCTCGGGCATGCAGCAACCTCGGTAAGCCCAGCGTATGCGACCTGAGACTGGGATGGTAGAGTGTAACAGCGACACCGATACCCTTCTTCTTGAGCTCAGTCAGCATGCAGCGGTAATATCGCACCGTTACTGCATCCGCAGACAGGCCGTCACCATTGGGGAAAAGCCGAGGCCAATCCAGGGCAAATCTGTAATGCGATGACCCTGTGACTTCTAGGAGGTGGATGTGATGCCGAATAGCAAGGAAGTCGGTGCACTGGGAGCCACGGGTGGGAAGAGTTACTCCTGAAACTGGATTGAGAGAGCCATCGCCGCTGACGTTCCAACGATACAGCACAGGATCGGTGAATTGAGGTGAAAACGGCTGTAGATGGACCTGCAAAATTAGAGATAAGCATCACTGACTGTGGGAAAGGTGCTAACACAGGCTTCTGACTTGAACCAACAATATGGGTTCCCGTATTTTCCAGAGATCAAGTGTCTACAGAGTATTTAGGAAATATGGATTCTAGTTCAGTTCTCATAGTGTTGCCTTAATCCACTTCAAAGAGACTTTTGTTTTCACCTGCTACCAAGATCTGCGAGAACATGTTGACATGACAGCCCATTTGGACCCAGCCCTGCATATTTGAAACTGTCCTGCCAATTTGCAGCTGTACCACCAGTTTGGTATTTGGACCACCCATTAGGACCTGTATCAACTGTTAGGAACTGTATCACCTGTTTGGAGGTGTACCAACGACTTAGAGCTGTACCACCAGTTTTATATCTGGACCACTCATCAGGAGCTGTGCGACCACATTGGAACTCCAGTACCACTCAAAAGTTTGGATATACTTACCTCTTACTATGGATGAGTGTGTCCAAACTTTTGACTGGTACTGTATACCACCAGTTTGAATGTGTACTGCCCATTTGGAGTTGGACCACCAGTTCGAACCTCTACCCCTGTTTCTAGCCATTACCACCCCTTTGGAGATGGACTATGCATTTGGAGCTGTACCACCCAATCGGACCTGTACGACCTATTCGGAGATGTACTACACATTTGGAGCTCTCCAAGACCCTGACATACCCACAGCAGTTGGCAGCCCAGGAAGCAGTGGGGGGTTAGTTGCCTTGCTCAAGGGCACTTCAGCCATTCCTGCTGGTCCAGGTAATTGAACCAGTGACCTTTTTGGTCCCAAAGCTGCTTCTCCAACCTTTAGGCCATATCTTCTCTTCACATGGCCTGATCCCCCTGTCCCACACATTTGGAGCTGTACCACCCATTTGGAGATGTGTTACCCATTTGGAGCTGTACCACCCATTCGGAGATGTACTACACATTTGGAGCTCTACAAGACCCTGACATACCCACAGCAGTTGGCAGCCCAGGAAGCAGTTGGGGGTTAGTTGCCTTGATCAAGGGCACTTCAGCCATTCTTGCTGGTCCAGGTAATTGAATCAGTGACCTTTTTGGTCCCAAAGCTGCTTCTCCAACCTTTAGGCCATGTCTTCTCTTCACATGGCCTGATCCCCCTGTCCCACACATTTGGATCTGTACCACCCATTTGGAGATGTGTTACCCATTTGGAGCTGTACCACCCACTTAGGGCTGTACCACCCCTTAACCGATTCAGGCCGACTGTAAAAACCCCAAAAATGGGCATTAATACAATAAATGTAAAATACATGGCAGCAGGACAAAAGGAAATGTGGTTTATATGCTGGAAAATAGTGTCCTCTTTTTTACATGTTCCCTCACCTGCAGGATATAGTCTGCGGCTCCAAACTGGAAATTACAAGGAAAATGGCCATAAATGTCTTGCTCTGTCTTCTTGTTAAGAAAACCGTTGTCCTTGATGATCTGCCTGTAGTACTGAGCCGTTGATTTTGGGACTCTGGTACGTTCAGGTTGGTTGAAGTCGACGTAGAATAGTCCTCTCCTGATGCTGTAGCCTCTGTTCCACTCAAACCCATCCACCAGAGACCAGGCTGTGTAGCCAAATACCTTCACATGGTCCACCACCATCGCTAAGGCACAAACATACATAGTATCCTAAATGAATAATACTTGCATAAACCATAATCATTCAAGTATGCCCCTGCTTGAAGTTGAAAGTTTGTAATTCACTCTAAGTAGCTCAATACGAGATAACATTGTCATGTTTCTGGGGGTTTAACACGGAAGGTTTTGAATGATATTGATAGTGCTCATTTACCACATGCGGCGGTAAACTTATACCATTAAAATTCGAGTAAATTGCAAATTAAAATTAGGCTCATCCAAACATTAATGTCTTTCTTTGTGTCAGTTATTGTCCCTGAGTAATTTCCTTTGGCGCGAAAAAATCTTTCTACAAATAGTTGCTATCACTGTGACGTATAATATTAACCAACTCATCTGACCTTGAAGCACTTGGTTTATAAATCTCTTCATGAGGTAAATGGCCACCGTGTCTTCCACTCCCACAGAAGCGTCAGAGAACCAACTGCTCTCTGCCACCAGTACTGGAGGGTCCTCATACTCCTTCTGGATCCAGCCCAGAATTTTTCTCAGGTTCAGTGCCCCTGGCTGGCCAAAATGGGCCCAAACTATTCCAGTGCGTACTGAATCGGGCCCAAACGCGAGCGAGAAGAAATCAGCGGTGCCACGCACCCAAAGCTTTTCCTCTGGTGTAAAATTTGGGACCAGAGCCGGTTGAGAGGAACGTAGGGACAACGGATAGTCCCCACCTCCGTGTATAGGTTCTGCAAACCAGCCGATCACAGCCTCCATAGACTTCTGACACAGCTCCACATTTGCTGGTGTCACTTGGGCTTGAAAAGGCTCCACCCAATAGGAGCCCAGCGTGATGGAGATTTGACCATGCTGCTGGGGACGGAAGTGCTTGTCGTAAATGTGCCAGGTTGTAGCATGAGCCTGTAAAATGAAAACGCATACATTTATTTTGCATCCAGGTCAAAGTACTTGTCTGATCCAAACAGCAATCTGCTAACACGAGCTGCATTTTCTCCCAAATTTGGTCACTTGCCAATCCCCGCCCAACCAGCCAGAATTCCCCGATCAGATCTCAGCGAAGAAGGGTAATCGTTAGCTTGTGCTTCCACTCAGACACATGAATCCGAAATCACACTTTTTCAAACTGCTGCTTCTGTTGCATCACAGGTCAGCGGAACACACTACGCAGGAACGTGCTATCGACCCTCTTCCGCATACACAAGTTCACAGATTCCCATGATTGGCAGTTTGAAAAGATGTGATTTCAGATTCATGTACCTGGATGGGGGGCGGCACGGTGGTGTAGCGGTTAGCACTGTCGCCTCATGACAAAAAGGTCCTGGGTTCGAGCCCTGCAGCTGACGAGGGCCTTTCTATGTGCAGTTTGCATGTTCTCCCTGTGTCTGCATGGGTTTCCTCCGGATGCTCCGGTTTCCCCCACAGTCCAAAGACATGCAGGTTAGGCTAATTGGTGGCTCTAAATTGACCGTAGGTGTGAATATGAGTGTGAATGGTTGTTTGTCTCCATGTGTTGGCTCTGAGATGACTTTGTGACTTGTCCAGGGTGTACCCCACCTCTTGCCCATAGTCAGCTGGGACAGGCTCCAGCTTGCCTGTAACCCTGTACAGGATACACGGCTACAGATAATGGATGGATGGATAGTTACTTTCCTCAGAAAGAGTTAGCAACACTGAACAGATAAAAATATGCCATCACTGGTAAAAATATACCATCACAAATTAACACCAGAGAATATATAGAGGATATTAAAAAGTTGCACGAAGATATGAAGTTTATCTTCGAGTAGTGAACACACTTCATGAGTGAGCAAAGTGAACAAATGACAATATTTTTCAACATGAGAAGATAAACTTCACATCTTTGCACCACCACGTAATGTTCTTTATATTATTTGGACATGTTCACACACATAAAAAAATATACAAGTTAATCAAAATAATTTTAAATGGACTTCCGGTGGAGCAAGCACCTAAGATGGCCGCGTAGGGGAATCTGCTACGAAACTGTTCACCTACCCCATCATTTAATAATGATTGACATATCCTAAATACGGAAAATAAGTGTGTGGAGGATTGTAATTTCATATTAATATGCAACCAGTCCAAAAAACTCTTACACAGTACGGCTTGAGAAGTGTAACTCAACAGACCCAGGAGGGCACAGAGCATATGGCAGCTACCCTGGACCCACCACACATGGATACCGCAGCTGAGCTAACGAACATTAAAACGCTGCTACAAGGCATCTCATCCAGTATGAGTGGGTTAAAAACAGGGATGGATGCAGTTCAAACGGCTGTGGAGAAACTGGGAATTCGAGTGGCTGAAGCTGAGACTCGTATTTCGGCCCTTGAAGATCAAGGCCAAAGCCTGAGTGTCGCGGCGAACACGGTTATCAAAACAATCGCCCAACTTCAGGAGAAAATAACATACTTAGAAGACGCCGGCCACTGTAATAATGTCCGTATAGTTGGAGTAGTGAAGGGTGCCGAAGGAGGAGACGTGCAAAAGTTTGTGCGGACATTTTTGGAGGAAACATTGGATATTGAAATGGGTCCAAACTTTGAGATTGAGTGCACCCACAGAACAGGTCAGCGGGGCAACAGGGACCGGCATATCCTGGTGCGTTTCCTGAGGTTTGGAGCCAGAGAAGCAGTGCAAAGGGCGGCCTGGGAGAAGGAGCGGGTGGAATGGAGAGGCAAGTGGGTATCCTTTTTCCAGGATCTTTCACGGGATATTATTCAGAGGCGCAAAATTTTGATGGAGTAAAGAGGCAGCTGCAGGAGAAGGGGCTTCGGTACACCATGTTATACCCAGCCGTGCTGAGAGTTGTGGCGGATAACATCCGGCATACCTTTGCTTCTCCGGAGGAGGTGAGAAGCTTCATTTCTGAGCGAGCCTCATGAAGATACCAACGCGACATGGAGGATATTACTGATGTTGGGTGAGCCGTTTCTAGGCTCCGTTTAGAGGACACGAATTCCTGTTCTTTATAAGATTTAGGTGGTGGGCTCATTTCATTTGGTTGCTTGTATAAAATACATAGTTAAGTTCTGTATCTGATGTGTGTATTTGATAGGGATGAAGGAGAAGGGGAGGTGTTCAGTGGGTCAGGACTCTGAGTTTCACAGATGTATTAGTCTGTTGTTTTGGTTTTAGGGATTATGGAGAACCACTCTGTTTTTTTGAGGTTCTCATGTGTGTGTCTTAGTTTCTATGTGTGGATTTTGTTTTTTTTAGACAGGGAGACATTAAATTCAGGTCAGTTCTCACTTTACCACCCTCATTGATATGTATGTCAGAGCTTGATGAGATGGTCAAGGGTAAAAGAGAAGTGTTATGTTAATATGGCAGACAGGCTTAAGTTACTGTCGCGAAATATTAAAGGGGCGAATCTTGCTATTAAGAGGAAGAAACTTCTATATCTAAAACAAAAGAAGGTTTTTTGCAGGAGACTCATTTAAATAATGAAGAGTCAACGAAGTTACAAAGGGACTGGGTGGGTAAAATATTTTATAGTAGATGCTCTCTTATTAATATCTATGCACCAAATATAGATTCTCCAATTTTTCTTGCTGACATATGCAATGTTGTGAAACAAATGGGGAATACTTACGTTATTATTGGGGGGATTTCAATCAGGTTAGAGACCCAACTCTAGATAAGTCAAAAGTTGCTAATACAAGATATATATATAAAATATAAATCTCAAGTCGCTATTGATGTTTTAGAAGAGGAGATGGGTCTCGTCGATATTTGGAGGATTTTATACCCCCAGGATAGGGAGTACACCTTCTACTCTAACCCACATGCTTCATATTCGCGTATAGACTATTTTCTAATATCTAAACAATTAGTGAGTACAACTGTTACAGCTTCAATTGGTAATATTGTACTGTCAGATCACACCCCAGTTGAAGTGATGTTAGGTTCAGGGTCCTTATCTGAAACCCCTAGAAGCCGTTGGAGACTCAATACCTCGCTGCTCCGAAATGAAAAATCCTGTAACTTTATTAGAAAGGAAATTATTGAGTATTGGGAATTTAATGAAGGGTCAACTTCTAACCCAGGTCTAGAATGGGATGCATTTAAAGCCTGCTTGAGGGGTCGCTTAATACAACACTGTTCCTATTTGAAAAAACAATCTGCTATACAATTGGAGAAAGGAATTAAAGATCTTGAAAAAAATATATGCATCCCAGTTAGATCCAGTAGTGTTTACACAAATAAAATGAAACTGGAATTAAACTCTATCCGACAGAGTATGCATTGTTTCAGTAAGTAAGTTTCAATGCTCACCCTCCTACACCCAATGAAGAAGATTATCATCCGTTTGGATTCTGAATCCAGTGAGGGTTTCTCTATGAAGACTTCCAAGAGCCCAAGCCACCTGAACCCATCTGGATAAGCTTCGTATTGACATTCATTTCTGGATGAGCATGCAGATGGGTTGACTATCTAATTTGGGTGGAACACCCATGCCTTGGTAACTCTCAGACTTTCTTTGCCATGCTCAAGTTGATATATGAATCATGAGTAAAGGAGGAACCCCTTGAAAGAATTTGGGCAGGGGCAATCAGGCCAGTGGTTGATGCAGCGGAGGAGGCCGTTGCTCTAGAGTGCCTCCTAAAGACAACCACTCCTAAGGCCGACTCAGCTGAGAAGACTGTTGTTCCAGAGCTCCTCCCAGGGGCTGATATAGAGACAGCAGAGGAGGCTGTCTCATTTGAGCTGGTTCCTCAGCCAGAGCCAGCAGCTGTTCTTGCAGCTGTTCCCATGCCTGCAGCTGTTCTGGTTCCTGCAGCTGTTTCTGTGCCTAAAGCTGTTCCTGTTTCCATGCCAGCAGCTGTTCCTGTTTCCGTGCCAGCAGCTGTTCCTGTTTTCGTGCCAGCAGCTGTTCCTGTTTCCATGCCAGCAGCTGTTCCTGTTTCAGTGCCTGCTCCCAAGCCAGAGGCAGAGCCAGAGTCAGTGCCAGCACCAGCTCCTGAGCCAGAGGCAGAGCCAGTGTCAGTGCCAGCACTTGCTCCTGAGCCAGAGGTGGAGCCAGAGTCAGCATCAGCACCTGCTCCCGAGCCAGTGCCAGCACCAGCACCCAAGCCAGAGGCAGAACCAGAGTCAGCGCCAGCACCTGCTCCTGAGCCAGAGGTGGAGCCAGAGTCAACATCAGCACCTGCTCCCGAGCCAGAGCCAGTGCCAGCACCTGCTCCCAAGCCAGAGGTGGAACCAGAGTCAGCATCTGCTCCCGAGCCAGCATCCGCTCCCATGCTAGAGCCAGCATCCACTCCCATGCCAGAGCCTGCGCCGCAGCCAATGTCAGAGCCCGCTTCAGAGCCTGCACTGCAGCTCACTCCAGAGCCAGTGTCAGAGCCCACACCACAGCCAGCGCAGCAGCCAGCGCCACAGCCAACATCAAAGCCTGTGTCAGAGCCCAGTCCTCTGCCAGTGCCTGCTCCAGATCCAGTTCCCACTCCAGAGACCTATACAAAGCCTGAGCCCAGTCCAGAGCCCTCTATGAAGCCAGTTCCTGCTCCAGAGCCCTCTGCGATGCCTCAGCCCAGTCCAGAGCCCGCTATGAAGCCTGAGCTCAGCCAAGAGCTAGAGCCATCTCCAGAGCCCAAGTCAGAGCCATCTCCAGAGCCTGAGTCCTTGTCATTCACAAAACCAGAGCCTGAGTCCTTGTCATCCTCAGAACCAGATCTCAAGTCCTCGTTGTCTTCAGAGCTCGAGCCCAAATCTAGTCCAGAATCCCCATCACCTACAAAGCTTGAACCCAAATCCAGTCCAGAGTCCACATCAAGTCCGAGGTCATGCCTACTCCTAGCCTAAAACCCAAGTCATGTCCAGAGCCTGAGCCCGAATCCCCACCGAGGCCAAGTATTATGGATTTTTGCTCCTGGAGGGAGCTCTTTGGAAGGGGGTTCTGTCAGTCCTGCGCACCTGGTGCATGCACCTGAAGGCGCCCCTCGGGCTACGCGTGTGCCAAACGAGCTCGAGTATGCGCGCAGTGAACAAAGCACACCTGTCCTCAATCAGTGAACTAAGTTTTGGGCTATTTAAGGACTGTGCTGATGTAATGAGATGCAAAGTATTACACCACATTCAGTGTGCATTACTGAGCCTTGTTTCCCATTTTTTCTTCCTGGTTCCTCGACTCTTGTTCCCGATTCTAGTTCTCATTCTGCATCTGATACCCTGTTTGTGCCTTGATTTACCCTTTGCCTGTTTTCATGTTTATGACCTTGCATGCCAATTTGGACTGTTTGTTGTTGTGTGTGTTTCCCACACTTTATGTATCTAGATCGCACTGTATTGTAATAAACACTTCTGCATTTACACCCGCCTCTCTCCCACACCTGACAATTCGTAAGTGAGGAAGAATTGCAAATTATGAAAGAAAATGCTGTTCTTAAAGGGCCCCTTGCATCATTTTTTCATTAATTGTGTGGTGGTCTCTAGTCTGAATGAATGCCCTGTAAGCCGGATTTGGTGAAAAAAATGCTGTGGTTCTCCTGTTTCAGGCTGTTCTAGTTTGGTGAAAGAGTGGGTGGGAAGAGAACGACAGGATTTCAGCTCTTACTCGTTAAGATTCGTGACATGTAAGCGTGTTACCTCTGATTGGCTAACAGCAATCAGTAAACGTGTTAACCTCTGATTGGCTAACTGTGACACCGCCTCCACTGAGTCAGAGCCATTTCTGGCTCTGCAGTGGGTAATTGTCAAGGGTCTACAGTGTTACTGGCCTCAGTAGTTCAGTCAGCTTGAAAGCTAAAACTCAGGAAACTTGCACATAATGTCTTCAGAGATACAGCCGTATGTGTTTGATTCTGAATCCGAAGAGGAGGGAGAGATATAACAAGAACCGCTTCCTGATCGTCTGTCAGTGAATGTTTCACAATGGGAATATTTGCACTGGAACTTATATTTTCTCCAGAGGTGAATGTTTGTGCCGATGGTCATTAGGTGCCGATGGTCATAACTTTGTGGGCGCTGAAAGGGAGATGAAAGAAGCCATACAGCACCTGGATAATGATAAGATTGAAAGAGCTTTGCAACCAAAAGGAATAAAGTGGATATTTAACAGTCCAGCAGCTTCCCACCAAGGCAGGATCTGGGAAAGACAGATTCGCACAGTGCGAAGAATCCTCAATTCCCTGTTGAAAGAAAAAGCTGTGAACGATGATTGCCTTCAGACAATAATGTGTGAGGTCGAGAGTATCATCAATGGCAGGCCGCTCACAAGTATCTCGGATGATGTGAATGACCTTGAGCCTCTAACACCTAATCACTTATTGCTGCTGAAGTCTCAACCCAGCGTGCCACCAGGGATCTTCAACAAAGATGACACATATACAAGAAAACGATGGAAGCAAGTCCAATATCTTGCAGATTTATTTTGGACTAGATGGACGCATGAGTATCTTCCTCTCCTCCAAGAACGCCAGAAATGGTCAAGACCAAGTAGAAATTTTATTACTGGAGATGTCGTGTTACTAGTGGACAGCTCTTCTCCTCGCAATTCCTGGCTCATGGGAAGAGTAGTTGAAACATTACTGGATTCCAGCGGAATGGTGTGAAGAGTGAAGATAAAAACCAAGACCAACATCTTGGAAAGGCCTGTCAACAAGCTGTGCTTGTTGGAAGAAGCAGCGTCAAAAGAGATGATTGAGTGAGAAGATGTGAAAAAAGGAAGAATCATAAGAAGCCAGTTTAAGTTGGACTGTTCAGAAATATTAGAAGTAATTTGAATGTTTAAGTTTGTAATTGCTTAGTCTTCCTGCCTAACCAATTAGGGGCCAGGTAATGTAAGGGCCAGTTAAGCAATAATAACTTAAGTTAAAAACAGTTAATGAATGATAATTTCATTTTATTCATACAGGCTTAGAGTATGTTAGTTTAAAATACATAATTACTAAAATAGAAAAAGAATATAGAAAAGAGTTTAGAACATAGAAAAATGAATCATTATAGTGTTAACTATGGTAAATGACTGTATATATCTTAGTTTTGAGTCAGAACAGGGTGGAAGCAACACAGTCTTTTGACTGTGCGCCAGACCTTGTGATTTACCTTGTCGTTTCCAAGTAAACATTTTAAAAAGACAAGGGAAGTTGTCATGCCTCGTCGCTCTCATGGAAAAAGAGTGTTTTTTCGACTGACTCTAGAAGTGGCACAGTAAACAAGGAAGAGCTAACGGAGTGCCATTACACCATGTGTCCTGGTTGTGAGAGGGCGGAACTCGCCCAGCTCCTGATCTTCACCCAAAAACCTCCGCATTTGCCCCGGCACTTGCAACGCTTCTTGCGGTGGACGGTGCAACAAGAAAGCCGGTGAATGCACTCTGTGAGAAGGTGAGCAAACGTATGATGATACCAACTGTGAGCGGCAGGACTACCACCGGTGAACAGTTCTAGGGAGTCCTTAATATAGTGTCTGGCAACCGTAAATCCGAAAAGCAGTGGAGTATTTCCAGTGCAGCAGGGAGAGGAGCAGGTACAGACAAAACAACGATCGGGCAGGTAAGAGCTCACGGAGCAGACGGCAGGCTGACAAACACACTGGCACCATCTTGTCCCCTACCAAGTGTTGTCAAGATTACTGTGAGGACTCTAGACATTGATGTACCTCCTCCCAGATTGTCTGGCTGCATGCAAACCAGTCATCTATGGCTTGCACCTGGCTAGGTGTGTTGTCCCAGGGAAATGGGGCGGTTGGTAGCTGAATATGCACTGAAACAGTGTTAACCAGGTTGCAAAGTATTTGAGGGAGTTATGTGCATACTTCGCCCACTGAAGAAAGCGTGCCCGGTCCCCCTGGTTATGCATGTAGAAGATCCTCAGAAAACAGCTGATTTCCTGGTTGGCTCTTTCTACTTGGCCGTTAGACTGGGGATGATAGCTGGATGTGAGGTTCACTGATACCCCTAATCTTTCCATGAAGCTTGTCCAGAATTGTGAAATAAATTGAGAGCCCCGGCCACTGACTATGTCTTTGGGAATACCATAGTACCTAAAAATTTGTTGGAACAGTAGTTCTGCAGTTTGAGAAGCCATGGGGATGCCAGGTAAAGGGATGAGTTTCAGTGCTTTAGAAAATTGATCAGTGGTTACCATTATAGTGGTGTTGCCTTGTGAGGGAGGGAGATCCGTGATAAAATGAATGGCTATGTGGGACCATGAAGTCAAGACAGAAGCAATTTGTGAAAATAATGCAACAAGTGCCTGAGTAACATAAGCAAATGCCTGAGAAAACTTGCAATAAAAAAAAAGCAAAAAACTCTTGCAGACGAGATTGCCTCCACAGATGACAGCCATAAGATGTTTAAGTCAGCCCGTGCCCTCGATGTTGGAGGCTCCACACCAATGCTCTCAGTACAAAATGCTGATGGTCACTTCATAGCAACCAACAAGGGAAAGGCAGATGCAATTAGGGAATGGTTTAACACAGTTTGCTGATCCAGAAGGGGAATAACTGGACCCATTCCAAGGCAACCCCCACAGCCTCTTGAAGTCCCAATTAAAGAGGATGAAGTCAAGAAGGCCATAAAAACCTTGAAAAATGGACGCTCAGCAGGCCTTGATGGAATCAACAATGAACTCTTTAAATATGGGAATAATATCGCCAATTATTACACACATCAAAAATGATGCCTTCAAACACCACCACCAAATTGAAGCTGTCTGCCAAGAAACCCTCATTGCTGTGCCCAAACAAAAAAAAAAACCCACTTGGTCCACCTGCAAACCTGCGCCCCATTGTCTTTCTGAACAGTATCAGGAAGATCCTATCAACCATAGTTTCATACCACATTAGAGACAAAATAAACATCTTCACTCATACATGAGATTTTTCCGACTTTTGGCGGATTTCCGACTTTTTTCCTTCAAAAATGCTATTTTTTATATTATTC
>JAODJS010000013.1:3722085-3733341 GCA_027576325.1 Sciades assimilis | reverse complement strand
TGTGTGTGTGTGTGTGTGTGTGTGTGTGTGTGTGTGTGTGTGTGTGTGTGTGTGTGTGTGTGTGTGTGTGAGTGCGCGTTTGGGGGCTTAATGAATAGCTGAAGCAGCATGACGAACAAAACGTTGCACACTCCATGTGGGATACGATGGCAATTTTTTTTTTTCTGAAATGGCTGAAATGTTCCATTAGGAGCTAATTTGCTAATGCTTACTTTAAAGAAATGAATTTTAATTTGCAGGGGAATGTTGAGTCGTGCTCCTGAAATGTTTAACCAGTCAGATATATTGGATGTTTACGAAGAAAGAAACCAATGTACTTGGTGTAGTAATTGACCCTGGACAATTTTTCATGATAAACTGAACATACCCCTCCTTAACCTTTTAAGCCCTCTTAAAAACAGGGACATCATATGGACATTTAATTGAGACATGTCACCTGAATATCTTTTAAGATTTTAGACATGTAATTGGACTTAGATTCCAACATACGAAAGGTACAAAGGATGAACCCTTGACAGTACCACCCCAGCGAGAAGAAAAAGTGCAGTTTTGTGCGTTTACTTCTGAGAATGGGGCAGAAAAGTCCTCACTGTGTCTCAGATAGCTCTCTTCCATATCTTGGCTCATGTACTGATACTTATCAATGGTTGAAATGGAATCAGACAAGTGGCTTTCAGATTTGCACCTGACTAGACCCCCAGGGATCTGAAACTGAACTAAAGGTCAACATTTTTCGTCCCATTCTCAAAGTTATTGTGCGAATTTTGAGTTCTGAGAATCATTAGACTCTCTGACTTGGAATTTGACTCTCAACTCAACTTTCCATCACTTCAAAATGAGTCTACTCTTGGATAATAGGGTGCTAAACTGTACCTTTGCTTGTTGCTGGGATGGTACCCTCAAGCATATATCTTTTGCAGCTTTAGTCTGGAAAGGTGGATGGAGCGTCGAGTCATTTTACAGGGATGAAAGGTGGACCCTTGTACAGCCTCAAACTTCAATTACTGTTTCACCAACAAAATATATTTCTTGATGAACTTCACAGGAATCAGGACAGAGCAGGACCTGTATGTACGGTTGATAGACTCCATGACTAAACAGGTGAGTTATGATTTTCAGATCACTTTGATAAAAGCTTTCAGTTTATATGAGTTGTGTGGTTTTCCGTTCGGTTACGATAACACCCCTCATCAAGCGTTCGCTGTTATCTCGAGACAGTGAGGTCATCGGAACCTCAGCCGTGAACGCTGAACACTCAGTCAAATGCTAACTCAATTTTCAGACTTAACCATAACTGTTTACAAGTTTTGGCACAGTGTCACTTCACGAGGAGATTTTCCTCTTCTTGATTTCCAGGCAGTGCTCTTCCTCATTTCCTGTAACTAACTTTTACAGCCTTCGAGTTCCCTGGAGTGGTTACACAAACGCGCAGAAGTCTTTATAAACTCAAGTCTGTCCTAAACACAGTCTCATTCACTTGAGACTGGATTCCACTCCATCCCTCTTCATTCTCTAGTGAAATGGACCCTAATTTTCATCCCACCCCCTCATGTCTCATTGGCTCACCGGCGCTCGTTGTCATGGCGTGTCAGGCTACATCGGATCAATACGGCAAGCAGGTCCTCAACAAAAGCGTCAGCCCCGGAGACCAATCAATAGGCCTTAATGTATCTGCAGAGGCGGCACACTGGAGACTATAATCCCCAGCACAACAAAAGAGATCTGCAGCCATGCACAGCTGTCAAATCCCTTCCCTTCTGCTTTCTGTAACACACACACAGACAGACACACACGCGCGCATACACATACGCAGTAGCAAGTTATGAAAGCACGAGGTGTAGATATTGATTGACTGTAGTCCTGTTGTCTTGATTTGTCATTTGTTATGAATGATAGATATGAAAGGAAAGTGGGAGCCCGTGTTCACTACGCTCAGTGTAAATACACTCATCTCTGCTGATCTGAATGTAAAATGTTTGTTCCTAATCATTGTCTTTAAGAGAAGTTGAGGCCACAAAGTCGATAATGCCAACATATAGTAATGGAACCATAATGATATCATGGACCACTTTGGCGCCAGAGACATGAATCAAGTATGATATACAAATATCGACCTGTTCCCCCTCTCCAAAATCCCCTCCCCTTTCTCGAACTGGGTGGATGTTAATAAAGAGGCAGAGGACCTACACGGACGGCATCAAGAAACCGAGAGAGATCAATAATGTAAAAGTGGTCGTTATCCTGAAAGTATTGTCCCCCAAGGCATTGGGTCGACTGACCAAAGGCGAGTGAAATTGGGGATGTTGTAAGGTGGATTATGGGTGTGTGTTGGGCTGAGAGTGGGATACAGCGTACACTAATAATCCGTCATACACACCAGGAACATCGGCTCCGTGATGGATGCCTTGGAGAACGCATTCAATTGTAGACCTTCTGGATCTCTCCATATGCCGACATATTAATGACCAGAGTTACCCTTTAGCATATGTTACATTTTACAGCATGCTGTGCACCACAAAAAACGTGACTAATGACCTACTGTCAGCTCTCGTGTTGTCGACCTGTGTCGTCATTTTCAGATGATTATATTCGCAATATAAAGTGATTTGAACGATTGTGAGTTTTAGCTTAAAAGGGTCAGAATTTTGTATGAACAGAAATAAAAACGAAGCCTTTTCTCTTTCACAGCCAATCATTTATGAGGGCCAGGATAAAAACCCAGAGATGTGCCGTGTCCTTCTTACCCACGAGATCATGTGCAGGTTGGTTCAGCCAAGAGGTTTTTTTTTTTTTCAACTTTCATGCCATTTCGTTTGTCTTTCTTTTTTGTTAGCCTGTTTTTCTTATTGCTTTTTAAAAGTTTGACTTTGCATCATCAGCACAAATGTATTTTTTCTAGTTTGGTTGTGGAACACTGAAACATTAATCAGGCTTTAGAATGCACCTCCTCATGGGTGCACCTTTAAGTTTGGTATTCAGACCGATGTAAATGTGCCGCCCTCCACTGTGCGCTTCGACAGGGCTTCCCTCATTACAGAGCACCTATCAGCTTTAATACTGTGTAATTATGAGCTCTGTTGGCTGGAGGCCTGACCAGCGGGGGCTTGTTCATGCCGAATGCCCAGTGGGGGTCAGGGGGTGTATCCGTTGGCGAATTCGGAGGGTGTCTGGGTCCTGGACGTTAAGGGGCTCAGATGTTTGGAACCTGGCTGGGTAGTGACCCAGGAATGAGGGTCGAGGGCTTGAGGGCCCTGTTAATAATGCAATAGGGGAAATGATGGGGCGCTCAGGAATCCTTGGACGGGTCTCCATTACTATACAAGGGCCCTGCAGGAAAGGAAGTGGGCTTCTTTTGACGATATTCCGGATCTGAATTTGGATGGTCATGCAACATCACTGAAGCTAACACTCACTGGAGTGTGTTTACAGTGGTCGGCTTAATAGCTCCAGTTTGAGATCAATTGACATATCGTGTACATGTGTTACTAAGTTAATAGACTCTGTACATTGGATATTAAATGGCCATATAATGTACTCAGGCAGGAGATATGGAAGTGAGCGTAACCATTCTGTTGGACTTGGGCCAACTCGAGAACAATTTCCATCACAAAGACCGGGCGAAAAATTTGCCTCGGAATTAAATATGATCCTGGTACTGTATGTAAAAGCCATAATCGAGATTGAGATGTCACTAATCTTTTCATTGCTCGACTCTCTCAGCCACCCTTCCGAAATTACTTAGCATAAATCTCACTACTGTCTCTCTTTTTAAAATGGATTTCTCTGCTTAGCAGCCAAAATAACCTGTTATTATGAACCTCGAAGCGCTGAAATTCTCGGCGGCGCTTTTTTTTCTTTCTCTTGATGGAACCTGCTTCTCTCCTCCAAGATGATTTTGATACAGGATCCATTTCCATAATGACAGCTCACTTTGAGGCGGTCATTACGTGATTGAGTGTGATTATTAGCAGCCATCCCCTGATGAATGGTGTGTTTCCATTCGCTAATGAGAGGGAGATGAGACCTGCTTCCCCTGCCTCTCTCTCTCTCTCTCTCTCTCTCTCCTGGGTGGAAGCACTCTTTCTCAGGTCCCTCATGAAGTCTGCTTCACCCATCGACACATATATCCACAAATATCCTCGCAAAATATGGCTAAAATAAACATAAGTAAATCTCATCCTGGCCTGACATCTTTTGATATCGATGAAGAGTGTCAACTTTTATTTATTTTTGTCCTTCTTAGAAGTGAGTGGGTGCAACGCAATTAAGCTAAGAGATCAATTTTGACTGATTAATTAGAGTCTCTGAATTACAGACCGACTATGACAGTAGTGTAGCCACAAGACTAAATAATGAGCCGTGATGGTTTTCAAAAGGCAAGAAGTGATTTGTCATGGGATCAGGCTTCTGCTGGCTGGAGATGTCCAAGGTCTTCACCAGCTATTCTCACTGCTTGAAACTGGCACCCTGAAATTGCCAAATGAGGCATGGCGGAGGGTTAGCTGGCACCGAGCAGCGTCGAGAGCCCAATGCATGAGCACAGAGGGAGGGAGTTGGAGGATGGAAGGACGATGCTGGGCAGCCAGGATGGATGAGAGACGACTGCCAGGCAGCCACGTAGCCAAGTGGCTATGCTTTCCATCCACCCTGGGCAATTACAGTACTTGCCCTTTGAAAACAAGCCCTCTATTGACACCCTCCTTCTCTCAGTATCTTTACAGGCTTCCTGTGTCCCTCCATATCTCTGCTTCTCTCTGATGCTCATCCTCTGGCTTCCCCGAGACTATCAGAAGCCTGGTTTTATTGAAGCTTACCCTTGTGCTTTAAACTGTTCTCTTTCATTTCTTAAGTAAATCAGCTACCAGGTGACCCAGCCAAGGGAAGGCAAAGTTGACCTATCATAAAGGTACTGGGGGGCATTAGTTCCTCTTTGCTCTGAGTTGAGTTTGCATCTTGTCTTCTTGGCTCTTCTCGGCTGAAGGCTTGACGCCAGACCTGGGTTTGTTTTGTGGACTTTGGGTCAGAGTCATTAACAGGACCAACACTAGCCACCATGTACCCCCACTGGGATCGCCATTAAGGTGGTATTACAAACGTTCTGCCAGGGTTTGTTTTGGTGTGTGAGGGGCCACTGGTGTCCCAAAGGAACAGCCTGGTGCTCTTGGGGTCCAGTTTGTTTATAACACTTCTTTCTCAGTTTGAGGAGGTTGTCACCACAGCCGCACCATTGGGCCTCCAATGCTAATTGGTCTCCTGGAACTTTGCTAATGGGTCCAAGTAGCTCAGGGAATAAATTATGGTGGCACTGCTCTATGGCAACAGTCACACATACACAAGGAGAAGGAAAAAACAACGCCTGTTGTTGGTGTTTTTTTTTTTCATAGATCAAACAATGTGATAAATCATTCATAAAGACAGATGATTTTGCATTGTCAAATTATCTCATAACAGTGAGAAGGGAAATTCTGTACTAATTTATTTCATCTTGTTTTGTTTATTGTTCTGGCATTACACAATTACGGTTCCACAATTATATTTTAATAAAGAACATCAAGCTTGTGCCTTCTTTTGCACAACAATTGCACACAATAGTGTCACATAGAGCACTATAATTTATAATTAATGACAATAAACTGAACTGGAATGAGGGCTAGACCACTTTTCCAGTGGGGTGCAGAAGCGGCAGTGCCAATTTGGCTCACCAACAATGAGTCTTTTTTTTAATTTGGAGTGGAATGGTGGTTGTATTTAGGAGAGCCACATGCCACCAGATGAGGTGCCAGCCCCGGGGCGAGGGCACAGGCAAGGGCAGGGGTGATGGCAGCGTCAGTGAGGGGCGTTTGGGACGCGGCCGCTGCACCAGGACGTCTCTGGGCGCTGTCCAAACTGTCAGAGGCTGGCTGAGTGACCTTGGCATGAGCCCAGCCCAGCTGGAGAGGAGAGACAGAAAGAACGAGGAGAGAGAGAGAGAGGGCAACCTCGCAAGCAGGAGCCAGATTGAAAGAGAGCAAGAGAGTGAGAGAGCGAGAGACTCGCCTTGGCCACTATTCAGCCACATTCTTGCCTTTATAAAAGATCTAAAGATATATAATCTGAAAAAATTTGACATGAAAAATATTGAAAACACCACCATTGAGCATCCATCTAATAGGCGTACCTCAAAGTTCAGTATTAAGACCACAAATCTATCATATTAATTACCATATCAAGTATCTGTGTATGTTTATGATTATGGTCAGGAAGTTAATCAACGAGAAAGATTTCCTACAAACGGAAAACAGCTTGGTTGAGTGCTCATAGCTTATTGTATGATGGAAATTGGAACTTCATCCAAATTTCTGAAACGAGTTTGCATTAAAGTTAAGTCGCTAGGATTTTAAGATGAGCTTGAATTCTGAAGATGGATGATATCAAAAAATGATCTTGGGAAATGAAAAAAAAAATCAAAACTGCAGTGCTGTCTGAAAAATGGTTTTCGTTATTCAGACACGTTTGGAAAATAAATATGGCCTCCCCCTAGTAGATACTGTTTCATTGACTTGCTATGCATACAGTGGAATATGTTCAATATGACTCCAAGGGACATGTCAATGATTTTTGTGAATAAATTCTTTTTAATTTCAGTCGGTGTTGCGACAAAAAGAGCTGCGGGAACCGAAACGAGACACCGTCAGATCCAGTGATCATCGACAGGTAAGAGAGCCTTACCTATAGGTGCTCAGAATTCAGCTTGAACGATCGCCTCGAACCTGAAACAATGAAGTATGAACATGATTTTGATTTGAGAATGAACATTATAGGATCTCAGCTTCTGGCCTTTTCTCGAGTCTCTCAGTTGCTTAAGACGTCTTCACTCCAAGTTAAAGTATTCATCAGCGTGTCTGTTTTGCATGCTGCAGCAGTCATACAGCTGTCTGTATTGAATTTGTGAAACACGGATACTGCAATACAGTTTTGCGATGATGAAATCAGCACAATGTGTTTGGATGCAGGCAGGCAGGCACGCGGACATTTCAGAACGAGGTCGTATTTATAAGTGACTCTCAAATGAACTCCCGGATGAGCTCCACAGATTGACACTACCAAGTCCCTACCTGCGAAATTTCTCTTCAGGGAGCTGCTTTAATGACCGAGCCGGAGTGTGTGTGAGGGTGTACGAGTATTAGTGTGTGTGTGTGTCCAAACAAGACAGCAGTGAGTGTGTCCTCCTAGGGCACAAGGGTCATTACCAAATCCATGCTGGCTCGTTAGAGTGGCCTTGGAGCAGGTCCAGTGGACAGTCAGGAACGAGTGACCCTCCCTCTCCCTTTACACACCCTCACACACACATGGAAACACATACATGTGGACATACCAATAGACATGTGTAGATTGGTGTGACGATATGATGTCACCTCTTTCCTCTCAAGTGTAGAAGTCGAGCATCGCACTCTGTTATACAAAGAAACATGAGAGAGGACAGGCAATCAAAACGGGCAGAAAAACACAACGAGATGGTGTAAAAGAGAGAGTGTGTATCTTTCATGTCTTTGCAATGAGGCGGACACGGCTGCCTTGAATGTCTCCCTCAGGGCCAGTTACACTGGATACCTTACAGCCTATTGTGTGTATATGTGTGTGTGTGTCTGGCACGTCTGAGCTCCTCATTACACTGACCAAACCCATTCCGAAAGTGTTTACCGGTGACAGTGGATGGTTCTGATTTAAGGCGGACCGACGCGTACGACTGCATTTCAGTGCCCTATTAAGAGCACCAGTATTTATGGCCTCCTTAAACCAACAGATAAATCAGCTGGACACGAAGCGAGGCCTCTGGCTTGCCATGCAAATCAGCGGCACTGCTCGTCACTGTAAAAGCCTTAATGGGAGCCATTCATTCTCAACACACACACACACACACACACACACACACACACACACACACACACACACACACACACACACACACAATAGTGCATGCTGCTAGCACCACCTTCGCCCAGCTCCGTAAATCAACATCTGCCGTCAGGTTATGCGGCCTCACGCCTCATAATTACGCATACACACATACGGCCGTTCACGTATGCGCACACGCATACATGTTTGCATGAACGCATACATATCTCACACACCTGACATGCCTAAAAGACACAAATAGCAACTGTTAAAACTTACATTATAAATAATAGCAATAGTAATAAAAACGTTAGACGTTCCTATATAGTGCCAAATTATATACCTTAGCTATGAGTTACAATGTAGCTCCCCAATAATTCATTGTAATTACCAAATAATATGCTTCAAAATGAATAGCAAGATCAACTGTGAGCTACTGCTCACTTACGTATCCCTCCACTCTCGCTTATATCCGAATGCAAGCAATCAAAGAAATAGGACACTTATTATGAATGCTGACTTCAACAAATAATTAACCCTGAAACAAGTAAGTAAAGGGCAGCGTCTCTCCCTGGGGATTTCAAATAGCATCCTGGTAAACTGTCATTTTGAAATAGCATTTTGCTTCTTGAAAAAGCATCAAAATCCATGCTATATGTTTCATAAATACATTTAGCCGGTAAACAGGAAGTTGATGTGCGACAGACCTGAAAATGGTATACATGGTTTAGAACCCCAAGCTGAAGCTTGGTCCCAAATATCAAGCAGTTGTGATTTGTAGTTGCTGAGAAAAGTGTTCAGAAAATTTTGTAAATCCATGAAATATGTTTCGTAAATACATTCAGTCGGTAAACAGGAAGTCCATGTGGGACAAACCTGAAAATGGTATATATAGTATAGAACCCCAAGCTGAAGCTCGGTTCCAAATATCAAGCAGTTGTGATTTGTAGTCGTTGAGAAAAGTGTGATGAAATTTTGTAAATCCACGAAATATATTTTGTACATACTACATTCAGTTGGTAAACAGGAAGTCCATGTGAGACAGACCTGAAAACAGTATATATAGTATAGAACCCAAAGCTGAAGCTCCGTCCCAAATATCAAGCAGTTGTGATTTGTAGTTGCTGAGAAAAGTGTGATGAAAATTTTGTAAATCCACGAAATATATTTCGTACATACATTCAGCTGGTAAACAGGAAGTCCATGTGGGACAGACCTGAAAACAGTATATATAATATAGAACCCCAAGCTGAAGCTTGGTACCAAATATCAAGCAGTTGTGATTTGTAGTTGCTGAGAAAAGTGTTCAGAAAATTGTGTAAATCCACAAAATATATTTTGTACATACATTCATTTGGTAAACAGGAAGTTGATGTGTGGCATATCTGAAAATGGTATACACGGTATAGAACCCCAAGCTGAAGCTCGGTCCCAAATATCAAGCAGTTGTGATTTGTAGTTGCTGAGAAAAGTGTTGAGAAAATTTTGTAAATCCATGAAACATGTTTCATAAATACATTCAGTCGGTAATCAGGAAGTCGATGTGCGGCATATCTGAACACGGCATACATGGTATAGAACCCCAAGCTGAAATTTGGTCCCAAGTGGCTATGATTTGTGGTTGCTGAGAAAAAGGGTGTTTCAGATAGACAGAGATACGGACGGAAGGATAGACAGAAGTAAACCAGTATACCCCCCCCCTTTGGAGTGGGGGTATAATAACTAGGCGTTAAGTGTAAGTTGAGAGGGTGGGGTTGTGCTGTGTTGATGTTTTTACAATAAAGATAAGACAACAAACTTGTCGCAAAACAAGTCTCAGCAGGTTCAATTTTTTCCTCAGAAATTGATAGAAATTTTAACATGTTCTATGATATTCTATTTTATATGAAGTTGTGTCCAAGGTAACCCCAATAACTCCAAAACATTTGTGAGACTGTGCTGGTCATAACAGCAGAGTAATCCATTGTGGATCTTTTTATGGATGCGAACGCTGAATGGCTTGGATTTGAAGTCCCAAGAGAAAAATAAATATTAAAAAATACCATCCTCATTTGGTTAGCAAGCTCATCCACTCGTTACGCTACTTGAGAAATGATAACCTACTTTGAGAAAATAAGTTAATTTAAAGTGCCTCGCTGTCCCAATTTGTTTCTTTTCATCCAGTTGCTAATGTTTGGTCTTAGTTCGCAATTAAGGCTCCAAAATTTCAATGCTATTCCAATGATGATGTTTACAAGGCTGCTGCGTTAGTTGTATAATTGTAACTTTTCTTTTATTTCTCTTCGTGGCTAAAAAATATCCTGATCGATTTTGCACGAGCTCGGATTCCTTCTCTGTCTTTTCCTCTACTCTTTTCTTTCTGTGCTGCAACAGGAGCAGTATGTCCCTTTATTCGGTCTGAACGATGACGGGATTTCTGATAAACAGAACGCCTCAGATCATTGATTTAGCCATCCTGGGAAATAAGGTATAACTAATTATGACGAACGAATCGTTCCCCGCGCCTCCTGCTCCTCCGGCGTCAGATCTGGCGCCCGAACGGGGTCAAGTGCCGGTCGACGAGGTCGAAGGTCATTCGATGGGAGCCTTCGTGACAAGTCTGAATGCTGGAAACGCTCAGCCGTTCGCGCTGAGGCAAGCAGAAAGGACCCGTGGCGCCAGTGATCTATCGCCTGCCTTGAAAACAGGTGTTATTACAAGCTAATATTGCAATTAGATCGCCCAGCAAGCTCCCCTAGTGGGGCTATAAATTCTCCAGGACTGGCAGTGTATATAGAGGGTGGGGGGCTCTGTCTAATTACGACCTCATACCCTCCTCCATTTTCTTAATGTTTGTCGAGAATGGGGCAAACCTGGGCTGAGAATATGATTAAATTTTAAACAATGCACAAATGTAGTCCAAATATATACTTCAGTTACCAAGGCGTGTTTGTTGTCAGTACGTGTTTAGTGAATGTTGAGATGAAGTAAAGGAAGCCTGTGGCTATGAGTTTAGCATCATGTGTGTCTGAATCGGTCCACATTTGCCTCAAGACGTTATTTGGACATAAAGAGCATCATATCAGAGCAATTTTATTCTTATTATTATTCTGCAGCTTGAAAAATGAGGCCACGCCTTTTACCGGTTTGATGCAAAGTGTGTGGTGGGTGGATCTACGACTGATTTTAGCTCGACGATGACATTTTTGTAGATATCAGTGTGTCAAACAGTATCACAATCCAAAACATTAATTGTGTTTGAGATCGTGAAGAACTCGACACAATATAAAATGCCCATGAAATGGCTTGACTTGATTCTGTACAGTATCCATCCATCCATCCATCCATCCATCCATCCATCCATCCATCCATCCATCCATCCATCCATTATCTGTAGCCGCT
>JAODJS010000013.1:1933012-1948004 GCA_027576325.1 Sciades assimilis | reverse complement strand
ATAGCCGTTCACTTTCGCTAGCTTAGCAACAGGGACATGGGATTTCACAAGGAATGCATGGAATGTAAAAAAAAAAAAACATCTGGACACATTTCTTACACCCTGGCTGACTTGGAAATGAGGTCCTGTGTCCAAAATCCCGGAGTGCCCCTTTAATAACTGCCCAACATCAACACTGCTTTAAGCAAGACCATCATCTGACATCAAAACAAAAAATTCCAGCAATTTGTTGTGACTAACTAGTACAATATTGTCCATCTCACAGGTCTCACGTGTGCAAGTGTATGTATTCATGTTCATATAAATCTGCCTGTGCAATCATGGTGGTTTAACGTTTAACTAGCTAGTCAGTGAAGCTCTACTTGACATGGTAGCAAAATCTTTTCAAACCCATAATCATATTGTGTAGCTGACTTTACTAGAAAAAAAATATTTCTACATTTTGTTTATTTGGCAATATTATGCTGAAACATTTCTGAAAACACTTCAGATAAGTTAACGTTATTCATGTTAGCGTAACTCCATTTTTACATGCTAACTAACAGTGTCCAATTAACTAGCGATGTGTAATCATTAGCCGTGGACAAGTCTATGGCAACTTGGCGGGCAAATCCATAGAAAGTAATTTGACTAACCAGACTGCATAGCTATTACAACGTTATCGCTAGCTCTAAAAGCACAAACAATTTCATTGCAAGCTTTCTCTTGGAATAAAACATTTACATCCCTCAATGTGCTTCCCCAGGTCAGATGGCAAGTTTTTGTAGGCTGTGATGTGCTTCATTTTAAGTAAACAAAGCAAACATTTAAAATGAAACAACTCTTTATTCCTTTCAGAAAACTGAAACATGGGTTCTCGCTATAGAACCGTGGGTGCGTGCGTTCCCCAGAAGAACCACCTCCTTCCATTCTGCCATCAACTGATCATGATAAATAATGCTGCAGAGAAATCACTGATCTTAATTTTATACAGTCTATGGATGTGATGTGGCCCTAGTGATTACTGATTGGCTCTCAGTGTCACCTGCGGAAAACTAATCACATTTTAGAAAAGAAAAAAAAATCTATCGTCAATTTCAAAGCCACTTCATAGTAACGAGTAATGAAGACCTTGATAGAAATGTAGTGGAGTAAAAAGTACTATATTTTTACTCTTTCCTTCCAATCCCACATTAATAACATTACCCGGTCTACGTATTTCCATTTACGCAATATCAACCGTCTCCGCCCTTCCCTTACTCCCCATGCCACTGCTATTCTTGTCCATAGCCTCGTCACTTCTCATCTGGATTATTGCAATTCCCTCCTCTCTGGTCTTCCTCATAAATCTGTCTATAAGATTCAACTGGTCCAGAATTCAGCTGCCCGCATCATCACCAGAACCCCCTCCATCCACCACATCCCATCACGCCCATCCTGCAGCAGCTCCACCGGCTCCCAGTCAAGTTTCCAATTGAATTCAAAACCCTTCTATTAACTTTCAAGGCCATCCATAACCTCGCTCTCCCATATCTGTCTGATCTCCTCCACGCTGCCACTCCTCCTCGTTCCCTCAGATCTTCTTCTTCCATCCACTTGACCGTCCCCTCCGCCCGTCTCACCACTATGTGGAATAGAGCTTTCAGCCGCTCTGCTCCCCGGCTTTGGAACTCATTACCTCCCAAACTTAGAAATATCAACTCCCTTTCACATTTCAAATCCTCACTCAGAACACACCTGTTCAAACTCGCTTTCAACTCTAACCACTGCACTGTCTCATTTTTAATTTTGAATTGTAACTTATGTTTTTTTTCTTTTTTAATGTGTATTTTATGGTTTGTCTTTCATTTTTGTACGTGTCATTGGGTGCTAGAAAGGCACCTTTAAATAAAATGTATTATTATTAATAAACACCACAGGGGCGTGTCCCTGTTTTAATGGTACAACACCTGATTCAGAGGGATTGATGTTCTCTTGTGCATGTGTCCAGCATACAGTGAATTTATGAGTGAAGGAAAAACTACAGGTCACAGTCATATCATAGATTCACACACACACACACACACACACACACACACACACCCTATGGAGTGTTCAAAGCGGTTGTGTGAAGCTCCAGGAAACACAAAGTATTTTGCTCCCAGCTGTTTAATGTATCGTAGTCTCTGGAACTGAGGCGTGTCGATGATCTTCACCAGCAGGGGGTGGAGCTCAATGTGACCATGGATCGGGTCATTAAACACCTGAGCAAGAGAACAGACACGATTATTATTATTATTATTATTATTATTGAGTATTAGTTAAGATCCTGGCTCATTTCCATCATCATTAAACTTTCATGAATTTCCACACTGCACACTCTCAGTTTCAGAATCAATTATTCACCCACAGGATAGCATTTATAAAATTCTCTATATTTTGGCCATTTGGCTAATTTCCAGTTGTTCCCTACAACATATGTCATGAACTTCCTCCAAGACACGTGACGTCAGCCAACTGCATCTCAGACGAAGGCACTGTCTGCCCTCTATCCACATACAGGAGCTCACTGATGCCCATGACTGGTTACTAGTGCCATTGTGATTGACAGGGGGAGAATACGTAGAGATGACACAGTCACAGCCAATTTTGCTCACTTAGCTTTGGGATAGCTGTGTCATTGTCAGAGTTTGAATTCATCATTGGGATTTGGATCACCCAGAGTTAGGGTGAATGCTTTTCTGTTGCACCACTCAGAAGACCAACACAAGCGCATTTTAACAACTGGTATATTATTAAACTGATGTCTTTTATGTTATGCAAAGATTTAAAGAGTAACTTCACTCCCAGCTCTGAAACTAAGTCCACCCACTGCATAATTTTGAAAAAATGCTAAAAAGTGGCCAAAGGACTGGGGAAAGGGAGGTGTGAAAACTCCAGTGAATGAAGATGTCATGATCCAGCCCAGAACTTCCAAATTCTTGCCTGTGCCTTTGCGCTCCACTCAACATTTTTCCAGTTCTCCCTGTGCTGTGTTAGCACATCTGCTACACATTTGCTATTAGCCACTCTATATCAACGCAATGAGAATTAGAAAACACGGATAAATAATCATTGTAAGTTTTGTTAAGTTCATGTTCACATTCTGTTTCCCAACTTGGATCACATTTTTTGGACTAAGATTTTTGCCTGCCAATTTTTGGGATTTGTGACTGGGACTTTGACTCAGGTCTCTGTTTTTCTGGTTCCATTTTCTCCTGGAATTATCATCTGTTACTCTGCCCTCATTCCATCTTCCCAGGATTTCACGGAGAGATTTTTGGACTGTGTGCCTATGCCTGCTTCCTGCTTGTGAGAAGAACAGGCCTACTCATCAGGTATGCCTCAGTTCACTTCTAGTAGTTGCCCATTGGGTCCAATCTGTTCCTGTGGCCTCTGGGTCATGACAGAATTTTGTCACATCATAGACCCAGCAGACTACGATGCTCTCAAATCTGCATTTGATAAGCAGGGCTCTGTTCTCACATTCCGTCAGCAAGAAATCATAGCTGTCCAACAGAGCATGTCCATCACCGATACCCAACAAAGACTCTCCTCACAGATGGAGAGGCTTCAATCATGGGCTAACCAGCACCAGCTTCAACCAGTTAACTGGCCACTCTGCCCCCCCCTGAGCCTTGACTACCTTATCCACAGCCATATTATGGTGCACCCAGGACCTGACATTCATTCTTCTCACAGTGCTGCTTAGTCATGGAACTTCAGGCATCTGCCTTCCCATCCAAGAGCTCCCATGTAGCTTATGTCATCATGCTCTTAACATGAAAGGCATAGGAGTGGGGAACAGCTGTTTGGGATGTCAGGGCACCCTGCTCTTCAAGTTTCATTGAGTTCACTGAAGAGATGCAGAAAGTTTTTGACTGTTCCACCAAAGGCAGGGAGGCAGCAGGACAGTTGATGGGGCTGAAGCAAGGTGCTCATTCAGTTGATGATTACACCATCAAATTCCAGACACTTGTTGCAGCAGTTGACTGGTACTTGAGCACCTTGTATGCTAACCTTAACCCTTCTTTCATGGGCTAAATCATGCCATCTTGTATGAGATTGTACCTCGTGACCTTTCTGACAGCCTGGACGGCTTGGTAAACCTGGCTGGTTGGGTGGATGCATGGTTTCTGCTGCACAATCAGAGAAGGGTTCGGAGGTGGAGCTGAAGTGTTGAACCCAGGACCACCACCTCTCCATCAGAAGGTGCCACCCCCAGTGAGTGGGAGCACAATTCAGCAGAACCTGGGTAACCCCAGAGGAGAGAATATGCCATTGGGAAAGTAGTTCCTGTTTTTACTGTGGACAGTCTGGACATTTCATCTCCCATTGCCCAGTAAAAAGGGTTGCCCACCAGTAGATGTGGGGATATGGGTGGGCATCTCTACACATACTTCCCCTGCTGCTAGGTCAGCATTGACCATGGAGATATCATTCCAAATCAAGGTCCAGTCTGTTCGAGCCCTCATTGATTCCAGTGCCGACCAGAGCTTTATCATTACTTCCTGAACAGAAGAATTGGGCATCTTGCATCAGCTAGATTTCTTCCTTGTGACCAGAGCTCTAAATGGGGCTGAACTCAGTCCCGAGGGCGCCAATAACTCTGGAGCTCACTGTAATTACGATTCCACTTTCCTTCGTGTCAGAGTTCAAAGGACACCACCGTGTTAATTCCTGCCCTGCTGAGTTTTTTGAAAAAAGAAGAAAAAAAAAAAACACCATCCCCCCCTCCACATTTTCACCCCAACAAAGCATGATTCTCGGATTTTTGATCTCCAGGATGATTTGCCAAACGAGAAGGTGATGCAACATCAAACTTCGTAAGAAACAAATGGCGTAAAAACTTGACAAGCTAGAAATGTATTCCAAGTTTAACTCCATGTCATCACCAGCTTGCCGTTTGCTTTTATACGCCTTTCGGAACGAGCTCGGATGGTCCCTGCGGCTTCTCGGCTTCCTCTTTTGCCAAGTGGGGGGAACCACAAAATGCTTGGACCCCTAATCGCACCTCACAGCGATATTTTTCCACAACGTCCTCGTCCGTAGTTTTACTGAAAGGTTGACGCGTCTCTTACCCGCCGGAGCTGGTTGGTGAAGAAGAGCGTTTGCAGCAGACTGTTCATGTAACATGTTGCTCCTTGGTTCTTTAATCCGACATATCCAGTATGCTTCTTTGAATCCCATCTAAAACAGAATTTACATCGCTATCAATTACTATTAAATAAAAAAGTTGAAAACATGACGCATCGATACACAGCAGTTCACTTACGCTACACCATGAGGAGCATCGGCTTGGACAGAAACCTCGAACGTGACCTTATCGTCTTCCACAAAGCCTCTCTCGGGGTCAGTTACATCCTAAAAAGCGTGCGCACACACCGCAAGTATGTAGAGGATCAATAAGCCCATCGTTATCAAGGAGAAATGAACAACAGGTTGTAAAAACAAACGAAAAGTTGCTTACACTCCATGACATGAAGTTGGAGAAACCCCAGTCGTTCTCTTTGTGGAAGAACAGGTGGCTGATGCGCCGGCTGAACGACTTCTCATCGTCCTTGTAGTTGATGATTTTCAGCATGGCTTGAGCATGACATGACCATGACCTAAGGACGAGGAGAAATACAAATCCGAGTGCGACGACATTACAAAGACAAACCATTCCAAGTCACAAGACAGCTTCGACGTCAGAATGTGTCCAAAGTGTCAGAGAAGAAGGAAAAAAAAAAAAAAGAGGGACGGGGAGTCCTCAGACAGCAATGTGTCTCATCCAAATATTTTCCCCAAATAGCCAATCTTGCTTCAAACAACATGATAAACTCCAGGGCTCGAAATTCGCGGTGGTCCGGTCGCCCGAGGCAACTTACTTTTTCATTTGGCGAGTAATTCCTGTCACTAGCCAGCCCGGCTGGCGAGTTGAAAATAAATATATATGAAGCGAAGATTCAGACACCGTCAACTAAAGCCGCCACATATTAAACGTGTGCCGTGTCTGTGTTAATCGATGTGTTTATCGGCAGGACGGTCAGGCTGTTGGTTTTTCCACTACTGCGCATGCATATAACAGACATCCCAAGTCTCCCAGAAGTTCCGGGAGACTCCCGCATATTGATAGTGGCTCCCTGACAGTGTTACCAGATTGGGCGGTTTTAGAACATATTTTGGACTGGAAAACATCAGCAGTATCTGGCAACACTGCTCCCTGAAGCCCACAAATTGGATATCTCCTGGAACCTAGAGCAAGTGAGCAAGAGCGTGCACGCAGAACATTAACGTCTGCACCGCACATATGACGGAGTGCGTGAGAGAGACTGCGCGTGTGCCTTCAAAGTAAGCCGGTCCCGGCGTACCACTAAAAGATTTGGCCATACCGGAAAGAAAAATATATTGTCTCTGGGGGAGGAAAAAAAATAATGCATTTTCAGCATAACACACCTGCTAACGTCAATTTACCAAAAGCAACACGTTTTCCTCAATATCCATTGCAAACAACTCGTTCTGACCCGTCTCTGAATTACATCTGAAGTGAATTCCTTCTGTGTTTCACTCGGCAGACCAAAGTGTTTTAGTAGACAGAATGTCCAAAATGAAAAGTTGGTTTTCAACTGTTCAGCTAAAAAAAAAAAAGTTAAAACGATAGTGGTGTTGAAATGATGTGTTTGCAATTTATAATCAAAAACTGATGCAGGTGGCTGAAAGAGAGTGATAGTGTGACAAAGTACTATACTAGTACTACTGAGTGAATGATAAGTCGAAAATAATTAATTAGGTGTATTTTTTTGGTGCTCGCTGCACGCGCTCACTACAACTCAAAATAACAACGGCAAGAAATTAAAAAAAAAAAAAAGTTACTTTTACCCCTGAGTAAAATTCATACATGAACAAATTTTGGTGAGTTCCTTTGGAAGGGAACTCGTCCGGCTGGCGAAAATAAAATAAATCACGAATTTCGAGCCCTGAACTCACAGCAACGGTGTCTCTTAACAGATCCACTTCCAAGCTGGTCAAGCGTACATTGTTTCCATCAGTCCAAGACACTCCGCCCGCTTTTATTCAGGACTGGCTTATTGACATTGAACATTTCGAGAAAGTTCATCATTTATTAACTGAAACAGTGGGGAAGAAGGAAAAAAAAAAAAAGGGCTGGTGAGGGACTGACTGCTTATTGCTGCTATGACGCAAGTGAGAACTTGGGCTTGCACCCGTTTTGGCAAACTACTGCGATACAAGAGGAATAAAACATTTCCAGACTTGACGTCCTTGGAAAATAATCAACATCAAGGTGGGAACAGTGACTGCGCTTCATCAGGTGGATATTCTCAGGAAAACTTCTTCCACTGTATGCGAGATACACGAACGCAAATGCTAAACATAACATTTGCGGAAAAATTACATGCATTTGACTTCAAGTCACCTGGTCGTGCCTCAGCACTTTTATTCAAATGAGAATAATTTTTGCAAGGCAGACGGATTCCCGCGGGATATTGATGAGCGAGTCAGAAGGCAACACCTCCGTAATCAGGGTAATCCATCCTCAAACTGCTCGTCACAATTGGACATATATATACACGACTTGCACATTTAGGAAGTGATTTATTGTCCAACTGCACTTCCAGGTTTTCTTGAATATTCAGCTGAGACTGATTTGATCCGGCTCCTGATACTGCTCCAGCATTTTAATGCCGAAATGAACAGGAATGCTCCACTGTCAGCACCATTTACACACACAGGACACCCAAAACAACAAAGAAGGTGTCAGTAAAACAAAAGCAAAACCACACACACCTTTGTCTACGCTATAAATGAAGAACATGAGCTTGAGGACTTACGTGGAGTCTGATTCGGCGTTGCACTGCAGGAAGAAGCCGACGCTCTTCTGGTGAGGCCGGTCGGGATAGAAGCGAGGCATGACCATGATCTTCCATGGCAGGTTCCTTACGAAACACGACGGGCTGAGCACCGACTCGCTGAGCCGGCTGAAGCGCTCCACCACAAAGCGGAAAGTGGCCTCGGAACGCCAGCTCGTATCTGTGGAGTTCAGGAAAGCGTAACCGACATTGAACACCCCCACTGCACTGACTGAAGCGAGTGTGTTCCTTGAACAAGCCCATTAATCTCATCAGGACAAAGATAAAGCTGAATATTAAATTTATCTAAAAAAAAAAACACCCAACACCACACAGATTTTGCAAGGATGGACAATTCAGTCGCCCAGACACCTGCGACAATCCCATTTCCAGACAGGATTCAATTTAAATTGGGGCACTTCCTATTTTACGGATGCGCTCCTGCACCTTTATTTCTGTCCAGGTCCATCATGTCAATGTTTTTATCTTCTGTGGAGATGCTGCATTGGGGGAGGACCCACACATGACCACTGCGACTTGTTGCGCAGCCCATCAGGCCCCTTACCCCAGAGGTTACACACTTCCTGAGTCAGGAAAAGAAAACTGGACGCATTTCATATTATGACTTATTGTCTTTTCAAACCACTGCTCCAACCTTGATTTTGCTCCATGCTGAAAGAGCAGCCAGCGCCTCGTCTCGACTCCAGCACCTCTTCCATCTCCACATTGTGAATGGAGGGCAATCACATGATCGTGTTACGCAAACATCAAAAATACATCCAAAATACAACCTATTCCTCCTGTGGTCATTTTTATTTTTTGGGGGGCTTTTTTCACCTTTATTGGATAGGACAGTGTTGAGACAAGAAATGAGCGGGAGGGAGAGACGGGGAGGGATCGGGAAATGACCTCAGGTCGGAATCCAACCCGGATCCCCAGATTTATGGCATGGCGCCTGATCCAACTGAGCCACGACACCCCCCTCCTGTGGTCATTTTATTGCTGTTCAGATACCAGGAGACTAAAAAAATAAAAAGATCACAGACATCTCCTGATAAACTCACCCAATCCGAACAGGGCTTTTCAAATGAGCACCTTTCACGTGATCAAACTGGATGACCTGGATGCTTCCGCAACCCCACCACCTGCCGTCCGACACAAACGATGTCCATTTTGCAATAATTCATTCTACGAGCAATTTGAGGACGCAACACGGCAGCTCAGAGCCTCAACGTTCGCCAACGATGAGCTGACATTTTGCTGAAGCTGTAAACACCACGACTACACGAGCGACTGCTTTCTTTATTCAGCTCTGTCAGTTTCCAGATGCACAAAGTCACATGACCAAGCAGTAGACTTGTCAGATACCGACCCCCTCCGGCGAACCCTTGAGGTTATTCTGCAGATCCGTCGTATGGACATCTTTCGCAACGACTTGTTCATGACAAATTTCGCTTGTCTTCATTCGGATTGAATGTTTCCAGACGGAAGCACGAACGTCTTTTAAGCAACATCTGCAAAGGCTCTATTAAATTTCGGATTTACCCAGCCCTGATTAGATTTGCCCGCCTCACTACACATCCACACAGGCAGCGACTTAAAGCAGCCGAGTCATTAACTTTCAACCACCATTCAGGGTGTAACACAACCCAGGCACGATTTAATTCGAGTCAAGATCCTGAATGTACAATTTCATTTTCAAATTGAATTTTCGTTTAAGACTCCCTTTTTAAAAATTTTCATAAAAACAATGCATGTGTCAGTATTAAACTAAATACATTAAAATTTCCAACAAAGAGGTTTACTAAGATAAATCTGATTCTCATCTTTTGAGACTCTGTGAAAGAACGCGATCATGTGGCCAGAGCGCTCGAGATATTCTAATTCTCAGGCTTGTGCAAAAAGTGCAGTTGCATAGCATGCATAATTTATAGACTGCTGATGTTGCACTTTTCCTCAACGCACAGTCATGTTTTTGCACAGAACCCGAGTGACCACTGCATGTAGTTTAACGCCATCACCGTGACCGACAGGACAGTGCTGAGCACGTCACACCATCCCCTCACTGTAAAAGCACAAACACAAAACCACAGCACCCATGTACGTTCATTCGGAAGTATTTAAAGAAAATTTCACTGATTTGAATTATTAGTGGGCCACTTTTAGTAGTCTTTCACCATCACCCTTCTTGCCATTTAAAAAAAGAAAAATCATGAGCCAGATTAGACAGAAATCTACTCACATTCAGGCCCTGACAACACGAGTACATTTTTGATGATTCCGCAAAAATACTTCACCGTTTCAGCCTCGTATCCAGACAGAGCTAGCTTTTTCGAGGTGTGAAAGTGGTCATTTTTTTGAAAATGGATCCCAGAGTGGGAAAATCCTAAAACGCCGGATAGCCCAGAGTCATCTGGACGGCGAAAGCAGATTTTTTCAGAAACGATAACGTATAAGCCCCACCTCTCCAACCTTTAACCTCAGCCGCCGCCAGACGCGCCATAACAGTGGCGGACTACAGGCTTGTGCTCGCACTGCAGAAACAACTCTGTCTATTATGGCTGCTACAACAAAACCTTCTGTTTTTATATTACTGCGAGGGGCAACAAAACCTCATGTTACGATGAGCTTGTTTGTAAACAGCGCTTGACCTTTATATGCATGCTCCATGGCTTCTCTTCCGGTTTTAGTGTACTGGTGTGGCGGCGTCACAGCCCCACATACAGGCCTGGCAAATGTACTACAGCGTTTTGGGTCGTTTCCAGTTAATCAAAACGACACCGTGTTGAGTTCTTCCCCAAAACAACAGCGTATTGGGTGAGGCCGCGTACTCATGTGGACGGGGCCCTGAGTCAGTCACTCATGAGAAACATCCAGGTCATTCAAGATTTGTTCATTTTCAGCACTCCCCCCCCCCACAGTTCTAAAGTTCAAGACTCACCATCCTCCATGTCTTCTTCTGTGTTGTTGTGTCCATCTGCCATTGCCACATTCCCGTTGATGACTGGATTTTGAGGGATTCTTGGGGGATCATCCGTGTCCCCAGCTGAGGGAAAGATAGGAAAAAAGATGATAAAAGGAGGAAACATGACCACAAAGCTCAGTGTTTTAAACATGTCCACAGGACGATCATGATTTCTGGTCAACAGCAGCACTTGGAGGCTCACGGTGCTTGAGCTGATCAAATTCAGCTTTTCAAAAAAAAAACGAAACAATGACTGTGATTTTATTTAATTTCCCACAGCCAATGGTCCAGAATTTTATCACCTCATCCCCAGCTCCTTGCAAATTACATTCTTAAAAAAAAAACTAGCTGATATAAAATTACTACACTGAGGCACTTCCACATGATGGTCTTTATTTGAGATCACGTTCACACTTGTCAGAATTCATCACATCATGTTGATCTGATAATTTCTTAAGTTCTGTTCATCAGCATTTAGATCAGCAATTTCTGGACAAGACTTTTACTGAGCTCTTCGTCAAACAAACATTCTTGTAAATACAAGCTCTAAATGCATCCAGCTCGTCCTTTCAGAGATGGAAACAGGATTTGCGTCCTGATGCATTCAGATGGAGCATCCCAGTGAGTCCAGAACCGGTCCAGAGTGCCAGTGTGGGTCTGAGGGAGGTGCGCCGTGGCCTTGCCGCATCCTCATTATCAGCCTTAGCCTCATCAGCTAACAAACACCAACACACACCCCGTTTAATCTGCTCATAAAGAGATTATAAAGGCTCTATGAACACGCACACCGGTGTCCGGTTCTCCTCTCTGATGCGTTTTCGGAGCTGATCCAACTCGTCCCACCCCCCGCCACCTCCGCCATGACTCGCGCGAGATCAAGCTAACATCACTGCTGTTATTTTTCTCTCCCTCTCTCTTCTCGTCCACATTACCTCCACTACTAACTGTCGCTTTATCAGAACACACAAAAACTGACAATCCTGAGAATGGATTCCGTGTTCGTGCGGAGTCATCTTGTTGCACCAAAAACATATAAACAAACGGACTCACCGGAGCAGACGCGGGCCTCGCGCTGCTGCTTAATTGATCATTGAAAAAAAAAATAAGTCCGTTATTTTTTCCCCATCCGTTTTCAACAAACCCCGCCCCGTGCTCAAGGATTGGCCGTTCTGTCCAGTTGCACGCAGGAGATGCCGCGTCAACCAATCGCAGCGCAAACTAGAAGAATCGCGAGCCAATACGAAACGACAGGAGGCGGGATTTGTCCGAGAACGGATGGGGAGAGCGGGCAGTCCGCCATCTTGGAATGAAAAACGCCAGATACACTCCCCCCTGTTCTGCTTGTCAGCTTGTTATGCGGCTAAGAAAAAAATAAAAAAATAAAAAACAAAAACGTAGACATCTTAAAAAATTAAACAAAAAAGTATGGACTTTAATCTTAGAGCGTATTTTTAAGTGGTTTTGCAAAAATAAAATAAAAAATAAGCACTGCTATAATGTTATATATATCTCCACACATGGAGGACTGAATTATTTATTTATCTCGCGAGTTGTTGAAACATTTCATGGTTTAATTCACAGCTCAAACCTGTAAACGTGCACAGCATGCGAGCTGGCCTGGTTTCTCATCCTCCTCTCCTCCACACACGCCAATGATAGAAATTCATGATTTTAGACTGTATAAGATAAGCTGCAGATCAGCAAGCTTTTCCACTGCTCAGTGTTCAAACCGCGTTATTTACTTCAGCTTTCATTCATTTACGCATCTTTGCTTGAAGGAAAACTCGGAGTTACTCCTGCTAGGCCTGCTCGGAAAACACAAACTTTAACACCATTTAACGCTTTTAAAGTCAGGCCACTTGTGACTGTAAATTCAGGGAATTACTTAATTTTAGAGATTAAAAAGGAGTCGGAAACATTGAACGCAGCTCCAGGACTCCATTCTCGCGAACTTGGCTTCGCACCACGTTTGGGGATGAAACCCGGAGCTAGCGTTAGCGTCACACAGCAGGTTAAAGCTAATAAAAAAAAAAACATACACACAAACCCAAGCTACAGCTACACAGACTATCCAACTGTCCGTATTATTATTATTATCATCATCATCATCATCATCATCACTATAAATATGGGTGTTTAAAATTATTTCTCTCTCCCGTCCTGAGGCGTCCTGATAATGTTAAACGTGCTGCTAACTCCATCAAAATATCCTGTCAGACGATTGACTTAAAAAAAAAAAGTGCTTAAGTTTAGAAAATAAGTCAGAATAGTGTATTAAGGTTTTAATTTTCGCCTCCAGTCCAACTCTGATATATCACCCAAGTTGTTCTGAGGTAAATAAAGCTAACGCGCTAATTAGGTCAAAACAACACTAGCTAGCGCGAGTGCTAACAGATTAGCGAGCTAATAATGTTTACAATACATTTGATTGTTTTTATGGATCCACGTGTGACTAAAAATAAATAAAAAAGTGCTCTTTATGAAATTTATGACGGGGGACAAAAAAATCTGGCGGAAAGAATAAGAGTTCGAGTACTTCGAGCTGAAAGTTCTACCTTCCATCTCCATGTCCTCGGGCTCGCTGAGCTGCTGCTCGCCGGCTTTCTGTTGCTGCTGCTGTGTCTGATGGTGGTGGTGATGGTGGTGGTTCATGTTTGCGATCTCACGGTTGTTGCTGCCCCGGTCGTCGTCTTGCTTTCCCACGCCCTTGTCCGGGTTCGGTTCCGTTTCGAAAGGACTCCGGGGAGCCGGAGGATGAGGGTGCGGATCGGGGCTGCACGGGTCAGGCCGGGCCTGCGCTGACGCGACCTCGGCCTTTCCTGAGGTCGGCGCCGGGGAATGAGGGAGGGAGGCCGGCGGGGGCGCAGGCAGAGAAACGCGGACGTATTTGCTCGCTATTCGCCCAATCTCGGCGCCTTTTGTTGGGCGTTTGAGTGAGCGGCGACACCTTACGATGAGCTTAAACTCTTAACCGGGCTCCAGAATAATAAAAACAAGAACGGAGGCCCGAATTATGAAGGAAAAAATACGGGAAAACAAATACCCTGTTTCGAGCTAGCCGATGCTAGTTCGCGTAAAACTAGCATAAATGTGAATGCACAAAAATAATAATAACAAGACAGTCATGCGATTTCTGTGGAAATGTTTAACTTCCCTCGCAGTATTTCCAGTCCGTGTGCTCCTCCGATTGTCCCTCTTCTCGGGGGGAGCGGCGAAAAATGCAATCCATTCAAACCGGATTGTTAATTTAAATCCGCACTCATTTAGAAGTTTAAACCGACAAAAGCCACTCGCGCTTCTCTCTGGGACGGGAGCGCGCAGAAAGCGAACACAAAACCGAACGCTTCAGTTTCACCACACGCTGCACTTGAAACGTTTTCTCAAGAAAAGTACATGTGTGTGCGTTTATATCTATTTTTTTTTTTTTGCCCGCTCACGGCCAGAGCAGCTCTCTCGCTCCCGTTTGGTTCCTGATGTGCAGCAAGAGCTAAAACTCAAAATGGCGGTCGCGCTCCTCTCTGAAATGTCACATCCGCACGGGGATCTAAACACTCACGCGGGCTCGATTACAAACGCCTTTCGATTGGACAAGTAGTGCACTCGGTCGGCGCTGGAGAGCCGCTATTTCACGCCCTTATTAAACAGCTTGTCAAGGGAACACAGCGCCATTTCAGACCCGCCCTTCCCTGTGCTTCAGCGTTACAGTTAAATCCCAGTTATATTTTTGAGAGCGGAAAAACACAGATATATTCGATGCATTAAAATATCCTTTTTAGCCTGGAGACTTTTTAAAAAATATATCTACTTTTCTCTCTTCTTGTTGAATGTCCTTTTGAGCATGATTTTGTAAAAAAAAAAAAGTTGCATCATGCACCTGTTTTCTGTCTCGTGTGATGATGATGATGATGATGAAGCATGCTGTCAGTGCATTCTCTCAGAGCCAGCACACATTCACAACAAAACAACACGATCCACAGCAACTCACATGGCATGCAACATCTCATTCAAAAGAATAAATGTCATGTTGTTTTCTTTTCCCACTGGACAGCTCAGGACCTCAAGGATCATCTTCAGCAGAAGCAGGACAGTGATCTGTTATTATAAGCAAGACAGTGATCTGCTATTATTATAAGCAGGACAGTGATCTGTTATTATAAGCAGGACAGTGATCTGCTATTAT
>JAODJS010000013.1:107589-117841 GCA_027576325.1 Sciades assimilis | reverse complement strand
GGTGGCTGGCAACCTCTGACTCCTCCTTCTATCTCCCATGAGTTTGTTTTTTTTAAATAAATTGTAAACCTTTTTGACACTTGACTCTTCATTGTCTCACGTTGGTCGACAGAACCTGGTTACATCTTTGGCATAGTCAGCAGGACCAACCTAATTGTAATTTAATTGAAGATGTCTCAAAGTGAGAATGAAGGAGGGGGGAGACCAAGGTCTTTTTCAGTGCCTACCTTTTTCCCATTTATGATGCCTTGTGCTAAATTTTCTGGGGGTAGAGGGACAAATGAATGTACATTTAAACAGTGGAAAAATGACCTTGAAATGTGGTTTAGAATGTATGGCATCCCTGCTGAAAATCAGTTAGACTGGGTATTAAGTTGTTTGGAGGGGGAAGCAAAGAGAGAAGTGGCCATTTTACCTGCTGATGAGAAAAATACTGTTGCTAAAGTATTTACAAAGTTGTCGAGTTTGTATTCTAGTGCTGTCCCTGCTTCTGTCTCACGCTCTCTGTTCTTCAACTGTAGGCAACAGGCTGAAGAAAGTGTGAGGGCTTTTGCCCTCCGCCTACAGGAGTCCTGGCAGAAGATGATGATCAAGGATGCACAAAATATCCTGAACCCTGAGATACTAATGAGAGATCAGTTTGTTGCAGGGCTCTGTGATGACGGCCTAAAGAGAGAGCTCAGAATGAAGGTGACATTGAATAACGAACTTAAGTTTGCAGATGTGCAGAAGGAGGCTGTATTACGGGCGGGCCTGGAGGAAAATGAGCAAGTATGCAGTGAAAGCAACCACATCTAAGAAGCCTTGGGAAGATGACCTGCAAAAACTTAAAACTGAACTTAAGTCAGAACTGGTAAAGGAGGTAGAGACGCAAGTGAATAACCTGTCCCAATCTCTCCTGCAGGGCATAAGGGAGGAGTTCCGCAAGGCGAAGTTTGAGTCACAGTCAATCCAGACACCCACCCCTTCCTTTGTGCCGCAAAGATCCCGTAGTTTCTCACCAGCAACAGAAAACAAGGGGCCAATCCAGACCCAATGAGTATGATGAACAGGGGCGGCCCATCTGTTACATATGCAAAACCCCAGGCCACATTGCATGCCACTGCCCCAAACAAAACCCACCTGCCCCTTTAAACTAGCTTGCCCTGCTGTTGTGGATCTAACAGTGGGCCAAACAGCAAATGATCCACCCCCCACATTGACCCAAGCATGTGACCGGCAAACATCGGTGCCCCCTGCAGGACTTGTAGGGGACTGTCCCATGATTCAAGTCTCCATGGATGGCATTGAAATCTCCTGCCTACTAGACACTGGCTCCCAGGTGTCCATGGTGCGCCAAGAGTGGTTACAGAGACAATTCGGCCAAGACGGCCAGCACCTGAAAGATCCAGCTTCCTGGCTGAAGTTGAAGGCAGCAAATGGTAAAGAGATCCCATACCTCGGGTATGTAGAAGTTCAGATGGACATTGCTGGGGTGATATTATCAAAGGTGGGGGTGATCGTAGTAAAAGACAGTTGTTTAAAGGTATCAGGCCTTGTAGGAATGAATGTGATTAAACAAGTATGGCAAGTTTTATTCAGGAATACAGCACCTTGCAAAGTGAAGACCCCACCAAAACTAAACGATCCAGGCAAGATCCTGTGGCAGGAGGCCATGCATGTTTGCCAGAAGGAGCAAGGATTCGTCGCCCCTGATGGCTTCATCGGATATGCCCGTCTTGCCGGTCATCGGCCTGTGACTATACCTGGGAACCGGGAGCTGTTACTGAACTGTCGAGCCAGGAGTGGACCAGGAGGTCGAGGGTATGAAGCCTTGATGGAGCCACTGCCCACACAAGATGGACTCCTGGTAGCTCGGGCCCTGGTGACAGTTGGGAGCGGACAGACACAGGTACGAGTGCGCAACATCAGCAATGCCCCTCTAGTCATTTACCCCTACCAAAAGTTAGGCAAAATATCTTTGTTGGACTCTTGTGAAGTATTTGATGATGAGCCTGCATTCGAAATTGTGAGAGGTGACAGCATGGAGGCCCAGATGTCAAGTGGCACTGAAGCAAGTGTACACTCAAATAGTGCAACTGACATGGATTCCTTACCACCATTCGACCTTGAAGGAGTTGCTCTGTCAGCAGAACAAAAGAGCAAATTGGCCACCTTGCTCAACAAATACAGAGGTGTCTTTTCTCAGCATGACGAGGATTATGGCTGCACAGACACCATCTTGTACAGAATCTCTACTGGAGATGCAGCCCCCATCAGGCAAAGGTATCATCAGATTCCACCAAATTTGTATGCTGAGGTCAGGGCCCTGATCAAGCGCATGCTGGAAGCTGATGTTATCAAGCCAAGCTCAAGCCCATGGTCGTCACCCATAGTCTTAGTACGCAAGAAAGATGGTTCCATCCGATTCTGTGTCGACTATAGGCAGCTAAACCAAGTCACTAGGAAAGACTCTTACCCCTTACCCAGAGTAGAGGAAGCGCTAGCCAGTTTGAAGAAGGCCAGCTGGTACTCCACGCTGGATCTGGCATCTGGCTATTGGCAGGTCAAAGTGGATGACCAAGACCAAGAAAAGACAGCCTTTACCACTCCCATGGGGCTTTTCGAATTCCAAAGGATGCCCTTTGGATTATGCAATGCGCCTGCTACATTTCAGCGCCTTATGGAGAGTTGCCTGGGAGAATATAATTACCAATCACTGTTAATTTATTTAGACGATATTATTGTTTTTGCGGCTGATTTTGATACTCACCTTGATCGTCTTGACTATGTGTTCTCCCGTCTCTCTTCCCAGGGCCTGAAGCTGAAATCTGACAAGTGTAAACTCCTCCGTGACAGCGTCCAGTACCTTGGCCACATCGTGTCTGCAAATGGAATCACCCCAGACCCTGGTAAAGTGTCAGCAGTCCAGCAGTGGAAAGTGCCAGCTAAACCAACTGAGTTACGAGCATTCCTCGGCCTTGCAGGGTATTACCGCCGATTCGTCAAGGGGTTCTCCCAAACAGCAGGCCCTCTTCACAAACTCTTAGGCGGGCACCCCGCAAAGAAGACAAAACCTAGAGTGCCAGGTCCTGCCTGGCAATGGACAGAAGAATGTGATCTGGCCTTCTCGCGTCTAAAGCAAGCCTTGACCCAGGCCCCAATTCTGTCCTTTGCTGATTTCAGTTTGCCTTTTCTCCTCTACACAGATGCCAGCCACCAAGGCCTGGGTGTAGTACTCTCCCAGGTCCAAGAGGGCCAAGAAAAAGATATTGCCTATGCAAGTAGAGGCCTGCAAGGGGCTGAACGTAATGATGCCAATTCTAGTTCTTTTAAATTAGAACTACTCGCATTGAAATGGGCCATTACAGAAAAATTCCATGAATACTTGCTCGGTTCAGACTTTGTAGTTTACACAGACAATAACCCTCTGGCCCATCTTTCCACAGCCCGGTTAGGTGCAGTGGAGCAGCGCTGGGTGGCGCAACTGGCAAGCTACAAGTTCCAGGTGAAACATCATTCCGGAAAGTCTAATGTTAATGCTGACGTGCTCTCTCGTTACCCCCTAGGGACCCCAAAGGCATCAGAAGAACAGGATGGAGTGGAGGTTCCAGGCTTCCAAGATGTGACTGTGGAGGTGGTCCAGGCATGCCTGCTGGGGGTGTGTGAGGCAGAGTCAGCACCCAAGCCAGCAGCTTCATGGGTTGGAGAAGGCTGGTCTGCTGACAGGTGGGCCGAGGGGCAGCAAAGGGATTCAACAATCTCACGAGTTCTGTTCCTTTTGCAGACCAAACAGCCATTGAGGCCAGACGAACGAGAGCGAGAGAGTCCCCAAGTGCTGCGCCTGCTGAAGGAAAGGCCCCGCTTACAGTTGCGAGAGGGGGTACTCTATAGGCGAGTCCAGGACTCAAAGACTAATGCCCTCCACTTCCAGCTCGTTTTACCCCAGAGTCAATGGCGAGAAGTCTTCACTAGCTGTCATGAGCATATGGGACATTTTGCTGCAGACAAGACCCTTAAGACACTACAAACCAGGTACTACTGGCCCAATATGTTTGCAGACATCCAGAAGTGGTATTCAGAGTGTCCTCAGTGTGTGCTCAGGAAAAAGCCCACTAACTCAACAGTTAGTCTGACACCCATTACAGCTTCTTACCCCTTAGAGCTAATTACCATGGACTTCCTGTCTTTAGAAGCCTCAGTAGGTGGATTTGAAAACATCATGGTCCTCACTGATCATTTCACAAAGTTTGCCTGGGCTGCTGCAACTCGGGACCAGACCGCAAAAACAACAGTGAGGGTGATGTGGCAACAGGTGATCCAGTATTTTGGATGCCCCGCCCAATTCCATGCTGATCAAGGTCCAAACTTTGAAGCGGCTGTGGTGAAACAACTCTGTGACTTGTACGGCTGCAAAAAGAGTCACACTACCCCGTACCACCCAGAGGGTAATGGGCTCACAGAAAGATTCAACCGCACCCTGCTGGGAATGTTGCGTAGTCTGGTGGAGGAGAAGAAGAGCAGGTGGGCAGATTATCTACCAGAAATGATCCATGCTTATAACAACACTGTGCATACCTCTACAGGCTACACCCCCTCATACCTCATGTTTGGAAGACATGCACGTGCACCGGTAGACGTTCTCCTGGGGGGTCCGCTGGAAGAATCAAGCACAGTTGGAGAGTGGGTCCAGAAACATCATGAGCGCCTGTATTTTGCCTACAAAAGAGCGGGTGAGTTGAATGCAGGGGCAGCACAGAAGCAAAAGAGGCAACATGATGGCCAAGGGGGGCTGGGTCCATTGATGATGGGGGAAAGGGTGCTGTTGTGTAATGTGGGTCCTAAAGGGCAGAGCAAGCTTGCAAATTATTGGCATAATGTACCTTATGTAGTGGTAAAACAACCTAATCCTGATGTTCCTGTGTATGTGGTCAAGCCTGAAAGGGGGGAAGGGAAGGAGAAAGTCTTGCATAGGCAGTTGCTTCGTCCTTGTCCTTTGTCATTGCAGGCCCCAGTGCAGGAAGAACTTGGCGAACCTGAGCCAGCGAGACCATTGTTCATGTGGATGCCCCCACCAACCCGATGGCTGCCCCCTTGGCGACTTGCAGGTCCATCCACTGCACCGCCAGTGGAAGATTCTGGGGCTGTGGGACCTGAGGAGCTGCGGAGGTCTCAGCGCAGTTCTCGGGGGATCCCACCCCAGCGTTATGGAACAGGGGACGACTGACAGGCAGCACGAGGCTGTGCTGTGAAAACGTGGTGGGGGATGTAACCGGATGGACTGGATGAGAGTAGGGGTGCAATAATGGGACCAGGACAATGGGGGGAGCTGTGGGATTTGCTGCTGAGGAAGACTGAGTTCATGGGGAGAAGAAGAGTCCTTTAAAAGCTGGGCCTGTGGAGGGCCTGGGATGTTGGTCTCCTTTGTGTCAGCAGTGGGTAAGGTGGATGGTGTGCAGTTTGATTCTCTGTTGTTTGGTTTGAGTAATTTATGTGCTTTTCTGTTTGATATTGCCTTCTTTGATTTTGCCGTAGATATAGAGTAGTTTACTTTACATTTGCTTTAGGAAGAGTAAATTGTAGTGGTTAATTGAGTGGCATCAGTGAGCCAGAACAGCCTTAAGCTCTGGCCTCTTTCTATAGACTATTTTGTGTGTGTTTCATTTGGTTGTTTTCTGTTAGTTTTGTTTGTTTGTCCATGCCAGGGCGGCCGACCTGTGCTGGGACTCTGCACACCTTCTGCCTTCCCCAAGTGGCTCAGCCCGAGGTCCAGTAGTGTAGTCCCTGCTGCATGGTGGTTTGTTGTGGCCTTTGTTTTTTAATTAGTGTAAATTTAATAAAGTAATGATGTATTCTAAATGGTTTTAATGTTAATGTCAATGAGTTTTACTAAGACTGGGGACTGCAGGCTGTAGCCACTGTGTAAACCCACTACTGGGCCTTTTGTGACATGTGACTTGTGGGTAGTCATTAGCAGGTATCGAGTGCCATGTATGAATTTAGTGTATAGTGTTTGCAGTGGTGTCATTTGTGAACTTGAAGTATTTATGCACTTTGAACTTTGCGGTTTTGCACTCTCCCTTTTGGAGTTTATTTATTCTGTGTTACTGACTTGGTGTTTTATTCATTTAAGGTCCCAGTGGTGGGTGGCAACCTCTGACTCCTCCTTCCTTCTCCCATGAACTTGGTTTCAAAATAAATTGTAAACCTTTTTTTGACACTTGACTCTTTATTGTCTCACGTTGGTCGACCGAACCTGTTTACACCTGTGCATGCTGAGGACTGGATGTGACGTGATTGAAGCCATAGTGGCTCGCAAACTGCTGCCACTCTTTGCAGTTGTAACAAGGACCATTATCACTCACTACAGTCTTTGGTATTCCATGCCGGGCAAATATAGACTTTACATGCATAATGACAGTAGTGGCATTTGTGCTTGACAGCAGTGCAATTTCAGGGAAGTTTGAGTAGTAATCAATTACTAGCAAATAGTCCTTTCCATTGCAATGAAACAGGTCAGTTCCAACTTTCTCCCAAGGTACAGTGGGAAGGTCTGGAATCATCATTGGTTCCCTTGCCTGTTTGCTCTGGTACTTGTTGCATGTTTCACACTTTCCTACCATGTTTTCTATGTCACTGTTAATGCCAGGCCAATACACGGCGCTTCTGGCTCTCCTTTTGCATTTCTCAATTCCAAGGTGTCCCTCGTGTAGCTGTCTAAGTATCTCTGGCCTAAGGCTGTGTGGGATAACAATTCTATTGTCTCTCAGTAACAGTCCATTTGCCACACTTAGCTCTGCTCTAATGTGATAGTATTTTGGACAGGAGCCTCTGGGCCATCCGGTAAGCATATTGTTGATTACTGTTTGTAATTCTCTGTCTTTGTCCAATTCATCACATATTTGCTTTGCTTTGACATCAGATACTGGCAGTGACTCAACCATCATGTTGATGTGACTTTCAATCTCCTTTTCAGTGGAACTCAGCTCATTCAACACTGGTGCTCGTGACAGTACATCTGCTATTACTAAGTGTTTGCCTGGAGTGTATATTAACTCAAAATCATACCTCTGCAGCTTCATAATGAGTCGCTGGATCCTGGGCGACATCTCGTTGAGATTCTTTTTGATGATCGACACCAGAGGGCGATGATCTGTTTCGACAGTGAAAGAGGGAAGTCCGTAGACATAGCAGTGAAATTTTTCTAGTCCATAGGCCAATCCCAAACACTCTTTCTCTATTTGCGCATATTTAGTTTCAGTTTTTGTCATTGACCGTGACGCGTATGCAACTGGCTTCCAGCTATCTCCTTCTGCCTGCAGGAGGACAGCTCCCAGACCATCTTTCGACGCATCCATTGAGATTTTCTGTCTCTTTGCTGGATCATAATACGCTAGCACAGGGGACTTGGTCAGGGTTGCTTTGAGAGCATTCCATTCTCGCTCATTCCTTGTTGTCCATTTGAACTCTGTGGAGTCATGCAGTAGTTCCCTCAGTGCTGATGATTTCACGGATAAATTGGGTATAAATTTGCCAATAAAGTTAATCATCCCCATTATTCTGAGTACCCCTTTTTTGTCTGTGGGGCGTGGCATGCTAAGGATTGCTTTTATTTTCCTGTCATCTGGCTCAATTCCTTTAGCAGACAGCTTGTCTCCGAGGAATGTTATTTCTTGCACACCAAACTGACATTTTGCACGATTCAATTTCAGTCCATTATCAGATATCCTGTGGAGGACTTTTGCCAGTCTCTCGTTGTGCTCTTGTAAGGTGGACCCCCATATGACCACATCATCTATGTAGCAACGCACCCCTTCTAGGCCCTCAAGCATGTTGTCCATCGCACGATGATAGATCTCTGATGCTGAGATTATGCCAAAAGGCATGCGTAGGAATCTGTATCGACCGTAAGGCGTATTGAATGTGCAGTATCGTGAGCTTTTGTCATCTAACTTGATTTGCCAGAATCCTTGCGCTGCATCTAATTTAGAAAAGTACTTAGCACCTGCCATTTCACTTGCAATTTCCTCACGTTTTGGTATCTGGTAGTGCTCACGTTTTATGTTCCTATTTAAGTCTCCTGGGTCCATGCAAATCCTTAGTTCTTTGTTCTTGTTCTTTTTGTCTACGCACACCATAGAGTTTACCCACTCTGTAGGCTCTTCTACTTTTGTGATCACATTCATCTCACACATTCTGTCCAGTTCTTTCTTAAGGCGCTCTCTAAGTGGAGCTGGGATTCTCCTTGGTGCATGGATCACTGGTTGCGCATCCTCTTTCAATTGAATTGTGTATGTGTAGGGAAGGCAGCCCAGTCCTTTGAATACATCAGGAAAACGTTGCACTATGGAGTCAACTGTGCTGTTGTGTGCCCTCACAGCTTCTGAACAGCTGATTTGGTAGACTCTTCTCACCAGATTCAAACTCTTTGAGGTGAACCCTCCTATCAGTGACTCACGACCCTCAGGTACTACAGAGAACAGCACACTGTATTCTTTGTTCTTTACAGTCACTCTCAGTCTGCACTGACCTTTGCTTTCTATTACTTTTCCGTTGTAATCTTTCAGCTGCACTGATTTCTTGAATATTTTCGGCTTTTCTTTCATAGCCCTGATTTCTGTCGTACTGATCAGATTGGCTTGTGCGCCCGTGTCAATTCTCAGTGCTACCAAAGCTCCATTTATTGGCAGAGAAACTATCCAGTTTTCATCTTCTGTTTGCCTTTCATGTGCCTCTGTGGCTTGCCCTTTCTTTGCATTTTCACATGACACCATGTCTATGAAGAACGTCTCACCCAGGTCTGTTTCCTCAACTACTCTCACTGGCTTTGATCTGTCTTTAGTCAGGCACTGTTTGGCGAAATGGTTTTTTCCATTGCATTTTGCACATCTTTTGCCATACGCAGGGCACTGCCTTGGCTCATGCTTTCCACCACACCGTTTGCAGCCTGCTGTTTCTTTGTTAGTTTTCTGTTGATCATTTCTTTTCATCTTATTTCTGACGACCGCTACTTTAGCACTCTCGTGCATGACGGATGCACTCGTGTCAGCAAATGTCTTTGTGTGCTGTTGCGCTAGCTCACTAGCATGGCATATTTTCTCAGCCTCCTCCAAAGTTAGCTTATCGTCTCTTAGCATCCTTTCCCTCGTCTTTTTGTCAAGTATTCCGTAAACTATCTGATCGCGGACCATGGAATCTTTCAGATCTCCAAAATCACATGACTGCGCCTTCAGTTTTAAATCAGTCATAAAGCAATCGAATGTTTCTCCTACCTGCTGCATTCGTGACCGGAACACATACCTCTCATACACAATGTTCTTTTTCGGGGAGCAGTATGCTTCAAATTTCTCAATGACTTTACCGTAGTCTTCTTTGTCCTCAGGCCTGGCAAACTCGAATGTATTGAAGACTTCCATAGCTTGGGGACCCGCGACCGTGAGCAGAATTGCAATCTTTCTTGGCCCTGGCTTGTTGTCCATTCCCGTGGCGGACAAGTACAGCTCGACTTGTTGCTTGAAAGACCGCCAATTGCCGTCCACATTTCCCACGAATTTTAGTCCCTCCGGTGGCCTTAACGTCTCCATCTTCGGTTAATCCAGTTGCTCAACACTAAGTTTTTTACTCCTGGTACCATGTGTTGTTTGATGAACTCAGTCAACAAACAGTGTAGAACTCACAATGAGCTTGTGCTCAACTTTATTTAACAAGGATAAACATATGCGTGTTACATGTTCAATGTTCCTGGTTCTACTGACTTACTCGTGTGTTTTTTACCTTATATCAATTACATCGGTAGGTCCATCTAGTGGCCATACCCGGAACTGTCATTGAATGCATTCTGCATATCATATCAGCACATCCCCCTTTCTGTAGATTTAATAATACACTGATACTTTGTAACAATTCGCCTTCTCTAAACTGGAAGGAAAAATGCCACAACGCTATTTTGTCACGGGAGGGCCGTTACTTTGCTACAGTTATAAAGACGGCCACCGACCCAAGTGAAAAGAGGCGAGAATACAGTCCTGTGAAACACTTTAACGCTGTATTGCTCACAGGATAACTAAACACGGCAGACATTGCTCACAGGACAACTGAACACGGCAGACATTGCTCACAGGACAACTGAACGCGGCAGACATTGCTCACAGGACAACTGAACACAGCAGACATTGCTCACAGGACAACTGAACACAGCAGACATTGCTCACAGGACAACTGAACACAGCAGACATTGCTCACAGGACAACTGAACACAGCAGACATTGCTCAC
>JAODJS010000012.1:73604533-73614549 GCA_027576325.1 Sciades assimilis | reverse complement strand
AATAAATCATTTTACCTGACACAAAATGGTCTCCACACAAGCGTGTGTATTCGGTGGGCTGTCAGTTCTCCCGTCTGTAGATAAATAAAATACTAACCTAATTTAAAAACAGCAATGAAATGAAAGAAAAAAAAAACATAACTAATATCAGAGTTAAAAAGCTGGTGCTGTGGTGAGGGTTTGGATGAGACTTATTTACTTATGACTATCATTCCTGAAGATGTGGAGATCAGTGAAGTGGGAGAAGGACTGGAAACTATCAAGTCTTTGGGATGGGTGCATGTCCGTGGGAGAAAGACTAAACTGGCGGATGGTTTTGTGTGAGAGTAAAGAGACTGTGAAAGAGGAGAGTGTTCCACCTGAAGTTGAGTCTATTGAAGGTGGATAGGTGTGGCCTATCATCATCACAGGAAAGGCACAGGCAGCCCCTGAAGAGTTCCGTAGTAAACTAAAAGGGCTGCTGCAGGCTGAAGGCAAAACAATGGATGACCTCAAATCATTACTCCCCAGTACACCCCTGCCGACTAGCTCCACTGAATCCATCCTTTCTGTTGTCAGAGATCTGTTGGACAAGACAACAAAACCAGCTGATGGTGGGAGTGATGGCTGACTACGCATGTTCTTGGGAACCCTACCAACACTGCCAGGTGAGGAACCATTTGACCATTGGCTAGAGCAGGCATGGCTCAAGGTGGAGGAGACTGAATACTCTGACAGAGAAAAAAGACGCAGACTTATGGGAAGTTTACAGGGCCCCACAGTTGAAATTGTGAGAGCAGTGCAGCATGCCAGTCTTGACGCCAGCCCCAAAGAGTGCTTGGAAGGCCTTGAAAGTTCTTTTGGAAATGCTGAGTCTGGTGATGAGCTCTATTTTGCATTCCAGCTAATGCAACAGCAAAAAGGAGAGAAACTTTCAGATTTCCTTCAATGTTTAGAGCATTTTTTAGCTAAGGTGATTCAACAAGGTGGCCTCCCTGTGAGCTGCATGGATCAAGCCTGACTGGAGCAACTGCTAAGGGGTGCTATTGCTTCAGACCTGATGTTGATCCAGCTGCGCGTGAGAGAATGGAAGGACTGAGATTCGTGCTGAGGAAGAGTATAAAACTTCTAGAAAAAAGCTCAGTGCCTCAGTACATCAAGTGCAAGCTAATCCAGAAGTGGATACAAGGCAAGCAGAGATCCAGGGCTTAAAGGTGGAAATAAGAGAACTGAAGTCAAAGGTTGCATCAGTGTTGACCAAATCAGCTCATGTCAAAGATGATTACATGGAGGCTAAAACCATCACTGAACCACCTGGCCCCGAGAACAGGTGAAATGCCAAGCTGCCTGCCTTGAAAAAGCAACTGAAATGACTAAAACAGAAAACTAGCAACACGATGTCTGAGCAAGATGCTGCAGCTGCTGTTTCAACCATGGAGGCTTCTAAACAGGTTTCCAACTTCCCCAAAGGAGCACCGAAAAGGTTAGAAGAAAATGTCTGCTATAGGTATGGTGAGAGTGGAGATTTTGCCACAGTGTCACAACCCTGAGAATCAAGCCAAGGTTATCAAAAAGCTAATTCAGGCTTTAAAGGTGACAAAAGACAAACAGCAGTCTGGTGATTCCCCGACCAGTGAAGTTAACTGTGGGGTCAAGAAAAGTGCTGTTACCTCATCAGAGCCAGATGACATCCCTGAGGGCTTGACTGGTCCACCCAGCATCATACCTGTGAAAGTAAATGGACATTGCTGTGATGCCTTTTTGATAGTGGCTCTCAGGTCATGATTATTTTTGAGTCCTGGTATCAAACTTACCTGTCTGATGTCCCAATACGCCCTGTGTCTGATTTAGCCCTGTGGGAGCTAAGTGATCTGAGATCAGTTACTGTAGCCCTACCATGGGTACATAGTGGTCGACGTTGAATATCCAGCAAAGGTTGCAGGTGCAGACCAGATGGTAGCTGTCCTCACTCTTGTCTGCCCACAGCCCCATACTGCAGACAAGACTCCGTTCATTGTGGGGACCAATGCCAGTCACATCCGACATCTTGTGCAGCTATGTAAGGACAATGGCATTGACATCACACAGACACTGGGGATACAAGCATGTTGCAGAGACAACAAGCTAACATCACACAACACAGCCACAGCCCTGGAAGAGGAGGATGATGTTGGCTGTGTGTTATGGCAAGGCCCTGGCCCACTGACTCTGTCTCCTGGTGGTGACTGTGGTGCAGTCTGCAAAGTCGAGTACAAGCACCAGGTCAACAAAGAAATCCTGATGGTTGATTCATGTCCAGTAGCTCTACTCCCAGCTGGTGTGCTACTTCAGCCCATGGTGGTGCCCAGCAAGGAAGTCAATGTCATTCAGAATCTTGGTCCAGAATGAGTCCTTGACTGAGACAGTCATACCAGAGGGAACAGTTATCAGGTACATGGATCTGACAGATGCAGTCACTCCTCTCTCTCCAGCCAAGACAGCTGACACCGACTTCGATGTGAACATGATCAATTTTGGAGACTCTCCTGTCTTGGAGGAGTGGAAACAGAGACTCTGCCAGAAGCTATCCACAAGGTCTCAGGTATTCTCACTACACGACTGGGACGTCGGATTGGCAAAGGTAGTAGAGCACACAATCTGGATGTCAGATCCATGGCCTTTCAGTTAGCGCTCTTGTTGCCTGGCTTCAGCTGACCAGGAAGATGTGAGAAGGCAACTCCAAGAACTGTTGTGTGCAAGGATCATCGAGGATTCTCGTAGCCCCTATGCATCCCCAATCGTGATCGCTCGCAAAAAGAATGGAGCAATGAGGATATGTATTGACTACCGATTGTTGAACAGCCGAACAATCCCTGATCAGTACACAACACCTTGTATTGATGATGTGTTGGATTTGATGACCAGAAACAAGTGGTTCTCCATTCTTGATCTGTGGAGTGGTTATTACCAAATTGCTATGGCCAAGGAAAATAAGGAAAAAGACGGCATTCATCTGTCCACTGGAGTTCTTCCAGTTTGAGAGAATGCCACAGAAGGGCAGGCCATACTCAAAAAAAAATGTTTTAAATCAATTAAGAGGGTTGTTCAAATCATATATTTTGCTGTGTAGAAGACAAATCTGAATTTAATTTTTAATTCTGATAACTCTAACCTACATCAATTTGCAGTTGATTATTTTTAAATTTCGGGTTATTTTGCTATTCTTTAGGAATGATTAGAATTGTATTTGTAATACCATATAGCTCAGAAATAGTAAGAAAAATACTACTTTGATGAGGTTCATCAAGAGAAACATTAAATTGTATATGATTAGAGGAAATTGTGGAGGGAAAAAGTCTTCTACCTCATAAGAGCCACCTGACAGTTATACAGTTATACTAGAAGTGATGTTCCAGTAAGTGTGTGAGTTTTTGTTAATGAAAAAAAGGAACAGAGCTAGGGAAACACTTAAATAATTTGATGTTTGCATTCACACTCATTCAAATTGCTGACTGAGTGAGAATTGTATACTGTTGTGCAGTAGTAAAATGGCTCATGTAAAAACAAGGACAAAATCAAGCTCTCATTTCAGTATTCTTGTTGGCAACAGGTGGGAGCTGTTGGTCTCTGAACTGGCAACTGTGAGGGATATCCTGAGGTATGGCATCTACTTGAAGGAACAAAGTGAAGATGACCAGAGGAACTACCCATTGGATCAGCTGGTGGGTGACATCTACCATGCTCTGATTTGTCATTGGAGAAAAGCTAATGCTCTTTTCAAGCCACCTGTTATCAATGAAAAGGTGACCATCATGTCCAAGCTCAAGAACGTCTGGAATCAGGCAGTGATGTTTTCTCTTGGGAAGGGCAAACTTTATGCAAAAGGGAGGTTCATGCTCAAGTTAGACAAGTTATTAGATATTTTGACTTGCAAGTGTCAGATAACCAATTGTGAGGAAGAAGGCTGTGAGGGCTGTGTGAACCAAGCCCACATTAACTGTTCCTGCAGCAGAGAGAAAAATATTCCTGTTAAGGAGCTTGCCTACATCAACGGCCAGACAGAAAAGGTTGGAAGTAAAGTTCCCCACCAAATAGGAGGCCCTGATCTGCCAGAGCACAGGAGAGAGGTGAAGAAATTGGAAAGACAGGGGATAGAAAAGAAGGAAGAGGAAAGGAGAAGGAGTAAAGAGGAAAATTCTGCAGCAGCAGAGAATGCAGTCAAGAAGGACATGGAGAGATTTTTGGCAGATAATGATGATGAGGATCTGGAAGTGGAGAGGTGTGGTGCTGAAGATGAATTTGTCCCTGAAACTGACCCTGAACCTGCAGCTTCAGTGAAGGCACAGAAAAACTATGATGAGATTCCAAACATAGCCCTTGCTAGTGTAAGGTATGGCATAAGGCTGAGGCCAACTGCAGCCATAGCAACTGCAGCTCTGATTGATGTGGGAATCATCACAGAAGATCTCACAAGTAAAGTGACTGATAAGAACAAGGTCAAGAGAGCACAGGAGAAGTTGATGAGAGAGCTGGGAGAAGGGTTTGGGAAAAAGTCCAGGGAGGAAGGTGGGATCTTCTCTATCCTCTTTGATGGGCGCATTGACCTGACCAATGTGATAATGGATGCTGAGGACAGTGTCCAGTCTTTTCCTGCAAAGGTCAAAGAAGAACACTTTAGTGTCATTAGTGAGCCAGGCAGCAACTATCTGTTCCACTTCACCCAAGAGAAAGCAAGTAAAGAGGAGACACATGCAGAGGACATTGCTAAGGTCTTGTTTGCCTGGTTGAAAGAGCAAGGTTTTGATAAGACTTTGTGGGCCATTGGAGGAAACTCAACAAATGTCAACACTGGGGTGAAAGTTGCAGTCATGCGCAAGCTGGAGCTGCACATTGGGAGAAAGCTAGTCTGGTTGGTGTGGAACCTGCACATTGGTGAACTTCCCCTGCACCATCTCATTGTTGCCCTTGATGGCCCTACTCTGTCAGACAACAAGTTATCTGGGACAATCAGGAAACTCCTTAATTCTGTTACAGAATTAGATATCAATCCAAACTTCCCCTGGATCTCTGTTGGCCCACCACTGATCAAGCTGTCTGACAAGGTCATTCACGATCTCTCAACTGATGAACACTATGGGCATAAAATTGTCTGTGCATTCAGAGATGGAGTGCTTCCTGCAAAGATTGCTCTGTTGGAGATAGGACCAGTGAACCACAGCTGTTGGCTCTCCACAGCAAACAGACTTCTCAGGCTTTGGGTGTCAAAGCATGGACTTAAAGGAAAGAAACTGTAGAATCTGCGATTCATTGTGGAATTTATCATTGGAATGTGCTATCCATGTTGGTTCAAAGTGAAGGTCAATCACTCCTGGACCAAAGGGCCTAGGCACATCCTGTTTCAGCTGGACTGCACAGAGAGACGGCAGGACAAACTGAGTTCCAAAACTCTTTATTTTAACACTTTTCAGTGCCAACCTTTTCACACACACACAGCATCTGGTTCGGGAGATAGGGAGAGATCCGCTCTGCTGCTCTCTCTCTCTTTATAAAGGGCACAGTCACTGGGAAGACACAAACACACGTTAATCCACATCAGGTGTAGTGAATCTGCCACTTACCTTCCCTGATTCCACCCTCCTGTCACTTACTGATGCTAGACCATGCCCTTGCTGCCACAGGAACTTAACGTGATTGGACAGCATGCCACTGTGGAAGTCCCTGAGCAGAGGGGAGGTAATGTAATAATGTGTTCTGCCATAATGGATCATGGGCTTCTAACTGCCATGCCACTCTGGGCCCTGGCAGCACAGCACATCTGTTGAATTTCCTTGATCAACTTCCTGAACATGTCAAACAATGAGAACAAAATGATGCTGGAAGGTCAGAGGTGTCACAATAAATTGTGATTTGGGACAATGGCAGTTTTTAGCTGCAGCCATATTTAACTTGTTCAGTGACCATCCCGGGTTTTCCAATGTGTTCTTGCCAGCATACTCCCCATTTCTCAACCCTACAAGAGAATTCCTCTCAGCATGATGGTGGAAGGTATAAAACAGGAATCAGTATGTTGGAGGGAATATTTTGAGGGCCATGGAAGAACCTTGTGGGGATGATGTTTGAGAGTCTATCCAGACCTGGTTGAGACACAGCTGGGCATCATTCCCTTGCTGCCTTCAGAAAGCAAACATCCTGTGTGATGTTGATGAGACTTTGTGGCCTGACTCCGCCCAGAGACATGAAACTGATGGAAGAAACATCTCAAGTCCTGTAAAGTGATAAATTATTAATTTCCTTCCAGTTGTTCTTGTCATGTATGAACTTTTCTTTTACTTTGCAATGATTTTGCAGTTTTACAGCATGTACAGAACTTTTTTTTTCTTTTTTGCACGTCACTTTACTTTCTTGCAGTATTATTTTGAACAGCAGTGGATTTCAGAAAATAAACATTTGAAACTTGGTCTTGCATATGGTGTACTTGTACACATTTATTATTGCATGTTGAGTGCCATCAATGAAAAACTTGATAATGATGCAATATTTGGCTCCTGGGACTCTCAAAGTTTGGGTGTCATGTCCTGAATTGATCTGGGTTGTGTCTTGTGGTCATTGTGTATGTGATCATTTTTGCTTGCTTGTGTCTCATCTGAGTAAATGTTTGCTTTAGGGGACAGAGTGAATGACTTTCAGTTGACTCTTTATGTTTGGCCTGGAAGTCTGTAATTTGAACAGATGAGTGAGATGTGATAATATTGTGTTTAAATGTTTGAGAAAATGAGGTCAAATTCAGTAAAATGCATTTAAGCAATTGAAAGAAAAACTGCAATCCCAAAAGTGAGAGGAGAAGGAACATGACTGGCCACCAGGCCATAATGAATGTCCCTGGTCATGCAGCGAGGAGGAAATGTGACCACATGTGCTGCCATCAGCCACTGTGGGGTCCTCCACCACCATGCCACACTTGGTCCACACAACACCACGCTTCTCCTGCCTTTCCTTGATGATCTGCAAGATTATGTACACCAACTCGACCAGAGGGAGTCAGCACAACCAGAGCAGGCCTACTATGATGTCATTTGGGACCATTTCCACTGGGCTACTAGATAGTGCAGCACACTGAGGAATTAAAAAAAAAATGAAAAATGTAAGTCTGCTGTATCGATTATATTGTGTTCATGATGTAAAGAATTTGTTCTGGTTGAAAACATTAAACATCAATGCTGAGTGCAGGAACAGGTTTTTACAGTCGTGTTGTGAATTTATCTCACCAGTGTGTACTGGCGATTTTGTAGTGGATGTGTATTTGATGGTTTTTGTGTGATGTCTGAAGGCAGAGTTTGGTTGAGATGTACGATTCCATGGGTTTGAGTGGAGAGTTTGGTTTTGACTTTGAAATTTGTGAAGATGAGTGTGCATGTGTGCGTTTGTGTTTAGATTTTTGAGAAATGGAAAATGCTTTTTTTTTCCATAAATGTCATTTGGCAATCAGGAGAAACTGTTTAAAAAACCTGTAAATTCTCACCCATTATCGTTCCACTTTTCAAAAAGGCGTAAGTTTTTCAAATAACCCCAAAGTGTCCATTCCCTGGAGTTCCAGTGTGTAACCTGAAGCATTACTGCATTAAGGAGCTTAAAAGCCATGCCTGCTGCTTCTCCTCACCTGTGGCTGATGGTGCACCACCTGCAGAAGATACATAGTCCATCATTTGAACCATATTCTTTTACTGTTTAAGGTCAGGGTCAATCCTGCTGGCTCCTCCACTCCTCTGCAGACACCACTGCCAGATTTGTGTTGTCTGATGTGTCCACACAGTAAATCAGAGCTCAATCCCACGACTGTCTCCTCTGCCTGATCTCCTGAACCTGACCACTTTTAAACACTGACCCTCTCCCCAGTTCCCTCAGCAGAACCTCAAGCACTGACTGGAAGAAGCTGGCTTTGGTCAGAATATTGAACCCATGAAGAAGACATTCACATCCACCAAATCCAGCAGTTCATTCATTAAAAAAAATAATTACATTAAGTGGGAAATGGAGAAGTGTTTTAATAATGACCCTGAATTCTCAGAACCTCAGACACCTGAGACATCTTGCTCCAAAAAGGGTCCAGGACCCAGACCTTATCTGAGTGATGTGCTGCACGGTTCTGTTACGTTCATTTAGAGGTTTATCAGGGAAGGAAGAGGAAACTAAACTAATCTTCACCACTTTCTGACCATGTAAATGATGGTGAAGGAATCTCTCAAATATCTTTAACAGGCTTTAATGAATCAGCTCGAGCAGCAGAACAACATAGCACATCGGCTAACTCCCCTAACTTCCTGCAACACCCTCCAGGTACCCCCGGGCATTACCATAAGTCACATAGTATATGTACAGGAAAATATGATTACCATATATGACACTTTTCACCTGTGTAAGACGAGCTTCCTGAATATTCCTTGTTGTTATTTGAGTCTGTGAATGAAATGTGAGTTGTGTTTTTATAACTGCAATAAAATCTACAGCCAACCTTCAAACTCCATTCAGTCTCGTTTCTCCCACCAGCTCGTACCATCCTTTCATCCCACAATCTACACTGGAGCCCAAACACCAGGGGGTAGGGGGACCCTCTTCTTTAGGTCTGTTTATTATTATTTTAAACTTTGCCTGTGTTGTAGGCGCATGTCATGCTCAAAAACACACAAAAACACAAAAAGTGGATGCCCAGAGTCTCAGCAGTGCCCGTCCCATTGGAGTGTGTTGTGTGTGAGTGAGCTGTTATTTTTTGGGAAATTATGTGGATTTGCCATCATGTTTTCCTTCATGCAGGATTTGACCCTGATTCGATAAACTCTTGCAATCAGAGAACAGATTCACACGTGGTTTAGTGGAAATATTAATTTGTGTATCATCTGCTAAAATGAAGTGGGTCAGTAATGGATGCATGTGGACGCCCTGTTTAACTGGGACAGGGTGTGATCTGAATGGACCTCTAGAGACAAGATGGAGACTGTCACATGGATACGATTTAGGTGACTTTAAATCTGTACCTGAATGTCCCATCGATTTAAAACACTTGTGAAAATCAGTACTTAATCAAACAAAATAAGAGTTGGACCTAGAACCAGAGCAGGTTGAGTTCTGGGTCCAGTTCTGATAAGAACACAGTGGTGTAAGTGGTTAGCATGGTCGCCTCACAGCAAGAAGGTTCTGGGTTCGAGCCCAGCAGCCGGCGGGGGCCCTTTCTGTGTGGAGTTTGCATGTTCTCCCTGTGTCTGCGTGGGTTTCCTCTGGGTGCTCCGGTTACCCCCACAGTCCAAAGATATGTGGTTAATATGGGACGGCCTTGGGCTGAGGTGCCCTTGAGCGAGGCACTTAACTCCCAACTGCTCCCTGGGCGCCGCTGGCTGCTCTGGGTGTGTGTGTGTGTGTGTGTGTTTCCTGCTTCCGATAGGTTAAATACAGAGAGGAATTTCACAAGCATGTGGTGAATAAAGTTTGACTGGCAGAACCACTCCCTGTACTTTTCCACAAAGATTAAAGTGGGCAGAGCAGTAGTCATTACCACCCTCCTCTATGGCTCTGATGCCTGGGTGCTGTACAGGAAGCAAGTAAAATTACCTGAGCACTTCCACCAGAGATGTCTCTGCACCATCATGAACATCCACTAGCAGGGTTATGCCACCAACACCCAAGTCCTCGAGAGAGCCAACATCATAAGCGTAGATGCCATACTGATGCTTCGCAAGCTCAGGTGGGCAAGTCACATCTCCCATATGGATGGCTCTCGAATGCCCAAAGTAGTCTCTGGCAAGGCAAGAGAGACAGAGATGACCCCGTTAGCATTTCAAAGACCAGCTAAAACGCCAGCTTCCACAGGCAGGAATCAAACATGCAGAATGGGAACAATTTGCAGCCAACAAAGAAGAGTGGAGGGCAAAAATTAAAGGTCAAAATTCACGACTTTTAAACTATACATGTCTTAGCTCGTTCCTAGTTTAACTTATTATCATTAACAATACGGCATAATGGATAAAATGATATCTCTACAGATTTTTGTACAGTAAGCATTTTTATAG
>JAODJS010000012.1:73458376-73468452 GCA_027576325.1 Sciades assimilis | reverse complement strand
GACCATTAAATACCATACAGGAGCCACACTGAATAATTAGACAACAACAATTAATCAGTGGAGGATATATATTCAAAATTAATAATTTAAAAATGAAAATGTATATAATTTTAATTTTCTTGTTTTCAATTTCTCATAAATTAATGATGTTTCTGGATCTCATAGGTCCGTGTACTTTTTCGTTCATTCGTTATTCTATTTTGGAAGTCGGACGAGAAATGAAAAAGGACTCGTTTATGATGTTTTACGCTTGAATATCACATGTGAAATAGGTTCAACTGCCATATTTTGTTTTTCTTGTAAGTATTAAAAAATAGTCAATGAATAGCAGAAAATCGGAAAAGCACATTTGAAAAATGCCGTTCTGAATTGCGTATTAGTTTATTTAGAACTTGACTTTTGGATGACCTGGAAGCAGTTATGAGGGTGGCGAAGTCACGGTTTGTTTACCTGTCTGCATGGAATGGCGTCCTTCGAAGCGTACTCCGAAATAATTCGCGAGATGTTAAGAAAGCATGCTACGCATGCAGATATTTCGCAGCACCTGCCTCAGATTGGAGCAGGACGGGGCTGTTCTGTTATGAGTGTACGGAGGTTTTGTGACGCTCACAACCTCACAAGAGTGGTGTCTGATGCTCAATTGGAAGTCGCCATTTCTTCAGCTGTTAATGAGGTAGGATTTATTTGATGTTTTGATAGTGCCCCTTTTATAAACGTAGTCTACCAGAATTGACAATAAGTCAGTCGTGATACAAATGCAGTGCATGCTGTTCTCTCTGAATCATGTGAACTAGTCTGTAGGCCTGATCAGTTTCCACTTTCGTAGACTGGCCCAACTTTTGGTCGAAAGTTCATGACCGGGTACTTGGCAAGCAAAGGGATTGTTGCGGCAGAAAATCGCATTGGTAGAATCCAACGCGGAGTTGCCAGACCGTACCACGAAATGAGATGCAAGGTAGGCTACTCATATTGCATGAAATAAGACAAGAAAGGGAAAACAAACAACCTCCTTATGAAAGTCCACATGGGAGACTCTCATAGTCTTATTGTGGCACTCCACAACAAACAATGCATAGCCTATTGCACAGTGCACACAGAGAAATTGCATAGGCCTACATCATCAGATAGGCCTATGTACTTCTGCACTGTGAATATTGCCTTTCACCTTTCCCCACATAGCCTACAACACTAGGCCTACAGCATTAACTGGAATTTACTGTAGCCTATTTTAGGTGAATCCATTCAACAGTAGGCTAGCTCTATGCCTTGCTGCATTTGAACAGAGATTATCAGCAGGGCTCTAAATTAACTTTTTTCATCACCAGCCAAAATGACTAGTAGATGTAATTCTTATTAGCCAACCACACTCACTAATGGGTCAAAGTGGCTGGTAAGTTGATCTTTTCTACCAGACAAACTGAAATTTCACCAGCATTTGACCGGTTGGCTGGTGTTAATTTAGAGCCCTGATTATCAGACATGACCAACTTCACTTGTGTTGCAGGGCCTGCGGAACTTCAATCCAATCCCATACAGTGCTGCCTATATGGGGCACAAGATCCACTTAGATCAAAATGAAAAACTTGCAATGTTTGGAGTGACGCATGTGATTGCCATAGATGGCTATTCTAGCAAGGTAGTGGCACATGCAACAATGCCAGTAAAGAACAACCTTGTGATTTATGAAGATGTCTACAGGTATGTGATGAAATGTAATAGGCCTAACCGTTGTCATCAAGAAACCTTAACATGGCTTAAGTAAATATCTTTTGTTGTAAATTCATCATAAAAGCCATTCTGTTTACGATTTGAGGTTATGACACTTATTGGTGAAGGTTGTTTACTGTGACAGTGCAACTCATTTTATGTCTTAACAATTCAAGGTCTGCTGTGGTTGACTATGGGATGTGGGATCAGGTTCGTGTTGACCACGGCAAGGAATTCTACTTGACATTATTCATTCAAGAAATTCTTGCATCCCACCGACAATGTCAGGACAAACCCCCTTACCATCAAACCACATCAACAAAGGTAAAAAGAAAGAGAGAAAAAAGGATACAAGGAGAATTATTTGTCACATGAATAGAATCACAAGCAAAACATGCCATGCAATTAGAGATGTCTGCCTGTAGTGTGTGTGTACTAGGGCCTATATTGCAATGTAAATGAATTTAATGCTGTCATACAATGTGTATAGTCTATAATATAGCCTATGTATAATATAAATCTCATATCTACACAAATGTTTGTCCCATGTGTGACCAGGAATTTTCTGTGTCCCGTAATTCTGGAACACCTTCCCACTTTCACAATGTACTTCCCCCTCCACTTTCAAACCCAGGCTCTAAACTCATCATTCCACCAGTTTTCCAATCCCATTGCTGCTTGAAGTGGTTTTATTAGTATTTACATTAAATTGTTGTCTTGTCTCTTGCAGTTGACTGTGGTGTCTGCCGCTGCTGTGCCTTTTGACAAAGTATCCCTGTCTGTTGTCTTAAGCCCCAAAACATCTCAAATAGTTCCACCATTAATGCTTCTGCTCCTGTTCGTTTGGTTGTTCTGTAGAATCATACAGTCGAGCGAATGTGGCCTGAGGTGAACAGCAGGGTCAATTACCCACTCAAAGAAGCCCTTATCCAGCTTACCGACCAAGAACTCCTGGACATGGACTGCAACATCAGCAGATTCTGTGTGTCAAACCTGACAAGACAGGTCTCTGAACTTGGCATGAAAAGAGTGATTGATGCTTGGAATGCACACAGAATTCCAGGTACCTGTACCCTTTACATTGTATTGCATTGCATTGTTTTGTGGGACTGGGAGAAACAAAACTTCAAGTCCTTTCTATATACATGGACACAATGACCTTTATTTCTCACCTGCATGGAACATAAAACTTGCTGTGAAGAGTTGACTGCCTGTACTGTGCATAGGTGTATGTTGTAGGCGGTTATCAAGTGAGGGTCCAGAACCAGAAGAGAAGTGATTGGAGTTAGGGGGTTTCTTAAGGGAAAGGGCAGTGTATGTGGTCAGCAATGTAGTTTGACAGTGAGTCTGTGTTATGATGTAATGAAACTGTAATGTTGTGTCATCGTGTATATCTAGTACAAATCAAGAATCTTACAATTTGACTGTTTTTGACTAATTCTCATTACAGGGAAAGGAATACCCAATCAGCTGGCCAAGGATGGGTGCTTGAAAAAGGTACCCGAGGGACTTCTACCCCATGCCACAGAAGCAGCCAACATGTACCAGAGGGAAGTGGGAAACCCTCTCACAAGAGTGTCCTGCTTTGGCACAGACCCACTCCAACTTGAGCAGAAGATTACTGTTGAGCGACAGTTTGCAGAAGCATTCCCTGACATGACATGCCTGTACAACAGTGTTGTTAACAAAGACTTCAAACCATTTCAGGATGCAGTAGGTCACCTGATAGACCTCACCAATTCGCACATTTAAATGAGATTCAAAGATTCAAATATTCAAGATTAAAAAAACTTTATTAAAATTTCAAAGACAATCAACTGTGCTTTTTTTTTATTTGTACAATTCACCCACTGTTTTCAAAAGCTGTTAAAAAATAACTCTTATAAACATATTAAAATAACACTACTTAAAGCCTGTTCTACAGTGAATTATGAGTGCATTTAAAATGAATTATAATGTGCATCATAATTTGTCACAATGCATTATAGCTACACTGATAATGCTTCATGATGTGTTATGGCAATAGTTGCAACAGTTATAACTATATATCATAAAGCATTATGAGGGTAGCCATAATGCATTGTGACTTATTTTGATGTACATTATAATTTGTTATGAATACGCTTGTAATTCACTATAGAATGGGCTTTAAGTAAAGCGTCTCAAGTGTCTTAAAGTGTCTAAAATGTAAACTGTCCGAAGTACCTTAAATGGTATTTATTTTACCATTAACATTGTCTTTTAACGGATGCCTCCAACATGGCAAGAAATTGCAAAGTGCAAAACACTGCTATATATGCGAGCCCAAAAAAACCGTCATTGACTTATATTGTCAGTTCAATCAACCCTTACGATGCCCTCTAGGGCATTCAGGGCCTCCGAAAGCCCAGCGATCTCGACAAGATTTCCAGCCAGGTTGCCTGCTCTACAGCGCACGCACTCCGCGCTTGTTTGCAGGGAATGCAAAATGCAGGCCTTGCAGCCCAGGATTGCCCTGCAGCAGGTCCCCAGCATGGGGTCGATCACAGGCCCTGCAAGACAGAGACACAAGGATTTTAACACCAGGGACATAACAGTACAATGGACCCACAGCTCGGTATGTTTCAGGATTTAAGGGCCACAGATGGCACAATAGAACACAAAAACAGGCTATACTATGTTTAAAACATACAGCTTATCAGAAGTGAACCCCATATGTACCTGTATATGTACCAAATTTGAAAGTTGTATGCATACTTAAATTGATCAATTTAAGCCCAATAGAAACCACCCTGGAGCTTTAAAAAAGGTTAAGGAGCACATAGGGGAGCAAGCAGTCTGTTTGACAGGGTTCCCACACTTCTTTCATGAACAAATTCAAGCACCAAATTTTCAGTTTTCCAGCACCTTTAAATAGGTCGCCTACTAGTTGTGTTTGCCCATGTCAGGATGATGGTCATGGGAAGCGCAGCAACACACATGCTTACCATGCAACACCAATGATCACCCAGTATACTTTGCTTTGTACCCACCACAGCAAGAAAAAAAATACAGGTGTAACAAGAGACACTCAGGGCTTTTTCTAGAAAATTTTGGTATGAGGGAGCGCCAGGGGGGTCACCACCATAGAAGGGGGCAACGGCCCCCACTTTGGGAACCACTGTGGGACATTTGGTAGACTGAGTGGGAGGGGGGTGTGGGGGCCGTCCCCCAGAAAATGTTTTTTTTAAGATGCAATTTCCTGGATTCTAATCAATTTTAGGGTGTTGAAAGGCAAATCCCATCTGACATCTCACTCCCTCAGTTTTTTTATGCATCTTATCTTAATTTATTTCTAATTTGGTTTATTGAGTTTGACTTGACACAAATTTCAAGCATTTTCAAGCACTTCACAAAAAAATCAAGCATTTTCACAACCTTGAAAACACTTAATTGAAATTCAAGCATTTTCAAGGAATTCAAGCACCAGTGGGAACCCTGGTTTGAAATTGTGACAATATACTGTACCTTTACAAACACAACACGAGAACGCCTCGCGGATACGCTGAGCTTGCTCGTCATTTATAATTCGCTTGGCTTCAGTGGCCACCCTGGCCAGCTTCTGGAAGCCCTCAGTCACATCTGTGAGGGACTGGGCCGCCATGACCACCTCCTCAATCTTGTCATAGGCCTCCTGCAGGCTCGTTGTTGCATCTTCATTTCGACTAAAAGCACAATATTTGAAGAGGAAATATTAAATAACTGTATATATAGATTTTTTCAATAATACTGTCCTCAAGTGATCTCAATCAATCCAAAAAAACAATTAAATGTTATAAATTAAGCACACCATGTGAAGCCCAAACAGAATGAGATGTACTGATATGAAATTAATTACATTTATAGAAACAATTTTGTGAACTTATCACAAATGCACTTAAGAGGTTTTTGGCATCAGAACCCCGAATTTGCGTTTATTTGCCATTTAGTGATTGGTGTACAGCAGGGGTGGGGAACCTATGTCTCGAGGGCCGTTTGCGGCCTTTGAGGCCGTTTTATCCGGCCCCCGATGTAATTTTAATGTTATGTAGCTTCACATGAAATACGACATATTTTGTAATGGAATCTTAGAAAATACATTTGCAATACAATTAAGTTATATTCAGGGGACATAGAGAAGGTGGGGTTTGTTTTGAAGGTCGCTGCCTTCAGTATAGGCCTTAAGTGCTGGGGGACATCCTGGTTTGAGTTCATAGTACGGCCCTCGGGGGACTTTTACGGCCCTCGGATGAATTTGAAGTAGCCCCTCAAATGAAAAAGGTTCCCCACCCCTGGTGTACAGCAATCTTTGCCTTTGTCCTGGAATGCTTACAGTAAGACCCATTCGCACCCCCATAGGGATGGTACAGTGGGCACACTAGTAAAATGGATGAGTAAGGAAAGGAGTAGGGAAACTTCAAGATGCCTTCACACATGCCAGGTGAATGTGCAGGAGGGAGAAGCATGGAGAAGGTAAGACAGCGGTCAGCCACTCCACGGGTTTCATCCCTAGGTTTTAAAAACAATATTTTTATATATTTTTTTAGCTCTTTCATTAAGGGTACTTACGTGGACCGTCTTCTTCTCCCAGACTTCAGTTCCACAAACTGCCCCTCTGGAACTGCCAGGATCTTTCTGGCATTTTGTTTCCAGTATATGGAGCCTATAGAGAGTAAACAGGAATGGCTCTAAATACACATCTATGGATGGATAGGCAATCAGAGAATAAAAAGATCTACTTTCACTGAAATATCCACTACTTTTCAGTCAGTCACAGAAACATTTAGGGGCCTATTTAGGGATTTATGTACACTATAAGAGCAAAAATGTGTGTGTGTGTGTGTGTGTGTGTGCGTGCGTGCGTGCGTGCGTGCGTGCATGCAATACCTCTGGTTCCCTCCGAGTCCAGGAGCTCATTCCCCTGCCCATCAGTAAGGACGAGGGGGTCGTACACTCCCAGGGCATCTTGGACTTTCCCTACGATCCCCTGGACCGTGGCATCCCCCTCAACAAAACGTATCACCAGCATTCTGCTGGGCTGGAGTCTGCCATTTGCCAGTTCCGCCATGAACACAGATCTAGAATATATTCAAGGGGTGACATTAGTAGATGCTCATTTACTTCCAAGGCTTTGAAATTACAACAATGCATAAGAAACAAATGGCTCATCAGCCATTTAAATGTCCTTAACCTGAAATGCAAAAGAGTGAAAAAATGCCATAAAAGCTAAGAAATCAGTAAGGTGGAAATGCATTCGCCATAGGTGTCAAAAGTAATACCAAAAGTAAATTCATGGTGTAAGTACAACACTAGCACATGATATTACATAGCTGTTACACCTATTTACTCCATTGTACCTAATGAGACAGAGACTTTGTTGTTACTAAAAAACACTAAAAACGTAACAAGACCCCACCACGGACGTGATCCAACCAGTGCAGAGTCAGCTGATTGTAAGATAAGTACACAGGTCTAGTGGTTTCTCCGACAAGTTATGCGTGTTGGAAGGAAAATGTTTTTTTTTATACTTTCACTTTTGACACCTGACATTTGCACTGCACTGTATAGCAGGTCTTTTCTGGTTAAACATTACTCAGGATTACCCAGAAATTGCATTTGAACTGTGACATTGAAAATTACTGACATCCCTACAAACATTTTTTTCTTATTATTTTTATGTATTAATTATTAGTTTATTTAGTTCTATCTGACCACTGCTATTTACCTCTGATAGGTCTTAGACTGTGTGGCCCTAGGCGGATGGCAAACAGCACTTGAAGTTGCAGATGCACTGGCACCCTGCCGTGCAAAGGAAAATCGCACTGGTTGGGGCGACGCCTGGGCCTCTGCCACAGTCCCGTGGACTTCGTACTGGGCCCTTGGTGCTAGGTCCAGTGAGCTGAAGAAACCGTTGTTGGCTGGGAAAACCGCCATATTTGAGGCATCTGTCAGGAAGACAGTTGATGGTGTAACCTGTAACATAGAAACAAACACACACACACATACAGAGTCACTATAGTGTACGTTATACGTAGCAGATAGGGCATACCTACACACACAGTACAAATTGTAAATATATGAGGTACGAATTAACACTTAAGTTCAATCATCAGAAGTGGTTACCCTTTTAATAATAATAATAATAATAACAACAATAATAACAATTACAATAATGATGTTGAATACTGTTTGGAGTCAGATATTTCTGCATGTGTGCTTAAGTACATGAATTTCAGGTTACTTGTTTGCGTCACAGCCTATTTCAAACATGCTTAATGTGCTAGACAAAGTGGCATGGAGATTAGATAAATAACCTAAGACATCATCAGAATGGGAAGACACTAGCAAGGAGATACGTATACTGGCGCCTTGCTATTGTTAAATGTACGCCTAAATCATAAACTTGAATCTACTGTAGGAGCAGGGTGGCTGGCTCTGCTTGATGACAAAGCACGTGGGATGGGATAGCAAAGTGTCCCATGCTGTATGTCAGTATGTATGAATGGGATAGAATGGAAAAGCCTTTATTGTCATTATGACAGGTTCGAGAATGAGTGACTGAATGCAATGGCATTTTGTTTATCTGTGTGTGTGTGTGTGATGATTCATCTGTATTTGTGTATAGCCATCCCTGGATCAGCTGGAAGGAGGCTTGTGGCTTGTGATATGGGTGTTTGTCCATGTTGTTCGTCATTATGCACATATGTGCATGTGTGAATTCAACAAATATCTAACAGATAATTGATGCGAGAGACAGAAGCAAGAGGGCATTGTGTTCCTTGGGACAAGATGGAAGAACTGTCTGATTGCACGCACAAACACAATTGATTAGATATGAAAACTGTTAGTATTTGTGTAATTGTTACTATGAAAATATGTTGTATGGAGAGGTACTTTAGTTCTGATCATCCAAACCCACAGCCTGCTGGTTGATCGAGGCCAGATGATGAACTCTGGGGGCCTGTAAACATGCTTTTATCTACTCTATTGCTATTGTATTTGGCAAATGAATGCACTGAATATTGGAAACGGACATCAGACTCTCCGACTATTCTTCAAAAAGAACATGCAGGATTTTCAGCCAAACACTATGGCCAATGGTTTTAAAGGTAGAATGGCAAAAATCCAACAACCCAGGCATCCCAAGTCTCCCTGAAGTTCAGGGAGTCTCCCTGATATTGGCTCCCCGATGCCCGCGAGTCAGATAAAATATCCCTGATTTTAGACTATGCAAGTTAGCATTTTTCTTCAATTGGCAATGCGGGACAGATAAAAATAATAACTCGTGTGGCATGCGTGGAATAGGCTACTTCAAATAGGCTAGATTGCGCGAGCACACTTCGTAGTAGGACGGCTGCAAAAGTTCCAGGAAAAATAGTAGGCAGGTGTTCTATGCAGACTGGACGTTAGAACGATAGAAGGATATGAACATAAATGTTTCAACACTAATGCGGTTTTGTTTGTCGGGGGTGTCGAGGGTCGATAAGCATCTCCCTGAAATGAGTTTTTGGAACTTAGGATGTCTGACAACCTCAGCAAAACAGCATTTGTGGTTGCCACCTCTGCCTGGCTAAAAAAAAAAACCTTGCACATTTCACATCGCTTTGCGTGTGGCATCATATATTCAACTGTAGCACCTAGCGGGAGCATAACACAAGCTTGAAAACATACAAATACCTACACGTAACCGGTTATAATGCACGCCGTTTCGATAACATACCAGCTAGCCTACGGAGGGAACTGAGACATTGCTATGCAAACGGCATAGTGGTGGCTAGCGTTCGTGTTATTAACATGCAACCTAACAAAACGGTGTTTTGTAACCTTACCGCAAAAATAGTCCCGATTTTGGTGGTAACCATGTCCTCCTCCCGGAGGCAGACCCGTTTAGGGCCCTTATAAAGCACATATTGGGTGCTCTCCATTGTCGCTGCCGTACCTTTGGTTGTAGAACTAGACGTAGTACTGCGGCTGTCTTCGTGTTGAATGGCGAGAGCGGCGGGAATATCATTAGAACCTCTAGGCGGGAGAGAGCGCCAGCTTGGTTAGCTACTTCCGGGTGATCCGTCAAATGAAATTCAATAAAGGAATAATTAAATATTACAAAACAAGAATCGATCAAAATTAGTGTTATTTTTCCAACACCCATATTTGATGCTGGCAATACATTTCGAAAACAAAATACAGCCATTTCTGCTTGTATTGATTCAAACAAAACAAGAAATTGCACCCTTTTTTTAATTTCATCTTTCATTCCAAAATAGAATAACGAATGAACGAAAAAGTACACGGACCCACCCCCCCAACCCCCTGCGCAGAGCTAGAACTAGAAATGCACAGGGGGGTTGCTAGGTAGTAGTCCCATAAGCGCA
>JAODJS010000012.1:72449126-72460211 GCA_027576325.1 Sciades assimilis | reverse complement strand
CGAAACGGCACCGTGTTTACGGATATTTTTTTCAAAACGACAGCATATTGGGTGAGGCTCGTGTGGACGGGGCTTAATAGTCAACCAACTGGATGACCCTTTGAGTTTTAAATGCTGTGCGTTTCTATTCCATGACAATAAAGGGAGTGGCCATGTTTATTTATTTTGTGTTGGAATTTCCAGAGTGACCGTGAATTCACCGATTTAGATAAAAGACCACAGTGACAACATCGCACTACAGTTAGAAGTATTATATACTCAGAGGGTGTCACAACTATTGGATGAAGGAGTATTATGTTTGAACAGAAGCATTACAAACACAAAACAAAATCTGACTGTTGCAGGACACCATAAACCTTGTATCCACTCTTCTTACCATTTCGTTGAAGGGGAAACCAAAACCAGAATATCTGTACCCAAAGAAACGGTAAAGTGTACACACCGGGTGCTGCTCAGTAAGGGCTAGCATAGCTACTTTATGATCAGTGTCCAAAGCAGTAATGTTCAGATTTTAACTTAAGAGCTAGGTCATGAATAATGTGATCCTGTTACCGGACACATTCATTTCACCCCTTTGGAAGGTGGTGGATACAACATTCCAGTTGTTTTTTTGTTGTTGTTGTTGTGTTCAGAACACTTCAAGGGAAATACTTTTCTTCTTCCAAGTATTGTGATGCCCTTTAAGTGGGCATGGTGGAGTAAGGCAAATCGGAGTGTTCTGAAAGACCTTTCTGAAAAACGGAGGTGTTTAACCAAGTGGTCTAAATGGAGCATTAAAACCAGCGTGATCTTTAGGAACACTCCGTTTGTGTTCTAAATGCAGTTTTGTGAATGGAGTAAACTAAGTGATGTTTGTAAAGGCATGTGTAGACAGTGCTGTTTACTTTGTGTGGTGGTATTAGTACTCAATGTTTATAAAGCAGTATTAACACTACCTTGTGTCTGTGAGGATGAGGTATGAATGTCCCAGGTTTCTGGCACTGACCGGTTCATAGCAGGCATCATTCCGGACTCACTACACCTGAAATGCACACGCACACGAGTGAAACAGCTGGTCTGGAGTGTTTTAACCTGTGTAAGCTTGCAAGAGGGATCCAGTACCTGTTCATGTGTTGGAACCTCATTTGGAGCTGCTGGTAGAGCGCTGCAGTGGCTGCCTGCTCCAACTGCTTCTTCAACATCTCCTGGTCCATGTTACCCTTACACACACACACACACACACACACACACACACACACACACACGAGTTAATAATGAACAGAACATACTATAACATTCCACATATGCATATTCATGTTTTGTGTCTCACCAGCAGGGGAGGAGGTGAGGGTCCTGGAGAGAAAGGCACACGTCCCCACATCTTGATGACATCCCCCAGTGGCTGGAAGCCCTCATCACAACCTCTCTTCACCAGCAGGGTCATGGTGAAATAACCAGCCTGGAACCACTCACACATCTCCACTGGACTGAATGGGCCTGAAGGAGAACACACACAATAAAACCATCTTCAGGGCTCGAAATTCGCGGTGGTCCGGGCACCCGAGGCGACTTAATTTGTCATTCGGTGGGCAATTCCTGTCACTAGGCAGCCCGGCTGGCTAGTTGAAAATAAATATATATGAAGTAAAGATTCAGACACACCGGCAACTAAAGCCGCCACATATTAAGCGTGTGCCGTGTCTGTGTTAACCGATGTGTTTATCGGCAGGACGGAAAATACCGAAGAATTCCGAATCATATCGTGTACGAGTCAGGCTGTCGTTTTTTTCATTACTGCGCATGCATATAACGCATCTCGTTGAATATCGCGGTAAACACGTTATCAAAAATTCAATATATGTGGCCATATTATCGCCCATTTAAACACGTGTTTAAAAAAAAAAAACCCACAGGTGATTACACCCCCACACCAGGCCAATTAAGATGCACCGCAATTGGTCAAAAGGTTGGTGCTCATTTGGTAATTATGCTTCGTCAATTTTTGTCACAAGCATGTGCTCGTTGTTTACACGCTGGTTTCCAAAAGTCTCTTCACTGGGGCTGGATTTCAGGAAATGGAGGGATTTCTATCAAAGATGACTTATGATAATGATGACACACGTTCATTACCACGACAACTGCTAGTAATTTTCTCTTCGTCACTGACGGATTATGTTCATCAGTGACGAGTGTGACAAGCGCTAGCGAGAGCACTGGCCATTATTTAGTTGAATGAAACTTAGTTTCACATCTCGTGCTGCTCAGTTATGTACAGATATGTAAACAAATTTGTTACTCAGTAAAAAATAGACGGCGGCAAATCCTACTACAGACGGCAATTTGCCGCCGCCAACCGGCTACTTTTGAGACCTCGGAAACTCGAGTATTCTTTGACTCGGCTCCCTTTGCAGTGAAATGTTCAAGAGCCATCATCTTTCTCATCATCTTCTGATAAAATCCTTTGCTCCTTCACCCTTTATCACTTCTCAGGGAACCCTAAAGAAACTTACCAGTTTCATTGTTTGTTTGATTCGAGCAGCCCAAAACAACGCAAGTGTAGGGCTTTTTAACGAATAGCAAGGCACCCCAGTGATAGTAACGCTTTGTGAACAGCAAGATAAGCTGACCACCACTTCACATTTTGCACATCTAATGGGGCGGATGTGATGTTGGAAGCAACTCAGCAATTGGAACAGCAAGCCCAGCTCTTTTGTTTTTGCTTTACACTGAAGACATTTGGGTTTGATATTAAAAGATGAAAGAGATAATGGATCAGAATTTCAGTTGTTTCAGTTCTTTTTGCTTGTATTAGCATTTCTTGCTTTAGCATTTAAAACTTTTTCACCTGAATAAACATTTACAATTATTTCTTCTAAAGCATTTACTGAAAGAATCGTATCATCAAACACCAAGTAACTATAATATAAAATCACAATAGCTGCTAATGACAGTGACGCACATCCATTACTGAGAGTTTAACTATGAGAATTATGGGATGTTACCTGTGTACAGGTGAGGGGTTTCCATTTTTAAAGTTTAAAGGAGGAACCATAGACATATCACTCTTCATGGAGACACAGCTGGGTTCTGCAGAGTCTGATCTCTTTCTCTGGAGTTCACTGTACAACATTACAGACAGTTCATTATAGAAACCAGTTACAGGTTTTGACTGATTTGTTATTTTGACTGAATTTGACCAACAGTAAACAGTGGAATGTGTCTTTAATGGTTGTTTAAATTATTTTGTGAGCCATTACGATCACTTATTTTCATATCCAGATGAATTTACTTCCTTATCCTGTACGTGACACTGTGAAACACTGAACTGCACAGTTACTGATATTAATTACTCTAAATCGTTCAGTGACAGTAATTAGGTCCCAATGCTGCTCCAATAAAGTATAACAAACTGATAAATATCAAAACTCTCTGCTAATGATCTGGACTGGATAAAGGAATATGTAACACGACCTCTCACTCTGCAGTGACTAACTGTGAGAATTATGGGATGTTACCTGTGTACAGGTGAGAGGTTTCTATTTTTAAATTTCAAAGGAGGATCCATAGATGCATCACTCTTCATAGAGACACAGCTGGGTTCTGGCGAGTCTGATCTCTTTCTCTGGAGTTCACTGTACAACATTACAGAGTGGACATGAGACAGTTTTTTTTTCACAGAATTCTGACACATATTCATCTCCGTAGTATTTTGTATCATATCGTATATCACCATATTTCTGTTCAATATTCATTCTGACCTCCACCTCTTCTTACACACTCGGCGGCAGCAGCAGAGGAAGTAGCACATGTGATAACACTCGTTTGTTATTTTAATCATTTAAGGCACAATTTACCTTCAAACAATCTTTCTACATTAACAACGGCATCATTAAACATCAAAACTCTGCTAATGATCTGGACTGGATAAAGGAATGTGTAACACGACCTTTCACTCTGCAGTGACTTTAACTGTGAGAATTATGGGATGTTATCTGTGTACAGGTGAGGGGTCTCCACTTTTAAATTTCAAAGGAGGATCCATAGATGCATCACTCTTCATGGAGACACAGCTGGGTTCTGGTGAGTCTGATCTATTTCTCTGCAGTTCACTGCACAACATTACAGAGTGGACATGAGACTTTTTTTTTCCACAGAATTCTGACAAATTAATCATATCGTATATCACCATATTTCTGTTCAATATTCATTCTGACCTCCACCTCTTCTTACACACTCAGCAGCAGCAGAGGGAGTAGCACATGTGATAACACTCGTTTGTTATTTTAATCATTTAAGGCACAATTTACCCTCAAACAATCTTTCTACATTAACAACGGTGACATGAAATAGCTTTATTACAGCTCGACTGAAAAAGATAAAAACATGTTCATAACAGGGGAAAAATACACCTGATGATATAAATCCTGATCTACTTTTCTTCTGCACTAAACTCCAGCAGCGACTTCACCGGCTCTCCAGATCTCTGGGTTTATAGTGTAGCTATCTGTCTAGCAGCTTTCTAACAAACAGGAAATACACATCGTCCCAATGAGCTAATCCTGTTTCTCATCACAGCTGCTGTAAATGTGAATAAACAAAGGAATGCATTAATAAACTGAATAAATTTTATTCCCTGCTATTAAAAATGTTATTAAATGTTATTAGTGCTTACCCTTCAATACGTTCTGTTCGTCTTAGTTGATAAGATATGAAAAAGAATGATAAACTTTGATGATGGATCTTCAGAGTCTCCCAAAAATGCTGATGTGTCAGAATCTGAGTTTAACACTCCTATTGTATCCTTGACTTGTGAGTGACGTCAAAGCAAAATAGAAATCCAGATGTCGGCCATGTTGGTGGAGACACAAATGCGGGCTCAAGCAACATTCAATACAAAACATAGTCACGCGTGTGCAACTCTCTTTGTTTTTCCACTGCTTTAAGCATTCTTTTAACTCTGCCATATCTTTGTGCTGTATATGGTTGTGGTCACAACAGTACTCGTGACCGTGGTGTGTTCCGATTTTTTACAATTCTATCCGTGATTTGGAAAGAGGGCGAGGAAACACTGAGGGTTAGTACCGAGAGGAGACGAGCACAGCTGAACAACATCAGCAGGGATGATCTAACAGAGGCTAAAACCAAAACAGCTCGTGTTTGCAGGAATCCTTTTATCTCAGGTGAGATTCAAAAGCTCTCTCAATAATATCATGGAAAATTTTTATTTCATGTTGCTAGGATTTTGCTATAAAATGAGCGTTCTCTTGTCGTGGTTCACTCCGTTGTTGCTATAATTTTAACATGTGTATCACCATTTTGCTTCTCGGAGTGGGAGCAAAATTATACAACAATCCAGACTGGGCACTCACTCAGAACACGGGCTACATTTCATCCAAGGTCGGACTTGATTCTTCGGCAGCCAAACCAGATAGAACTCAATATCTGGGTATGCAATTGTCAGTAGAAATGTCTTATCTTCAGAAAAGTCTGGCTTTTTTAAATAATATGAGTCAAAACCACACACATCTATCTTCTCTCTGTATCGAATCTTCACTCACCCATTCAAACTGTGGTAATACTGAGAAAATTCAGCATTGTTCACAGACACGCTTTCAGCAGCTGCCATCCGAGTTGCTTTGTTATATCCACCATCATGGAGGACGCTCATGACGTACCACATTTTGATCACATGGTTGCAAGTCATCTATTGATACTGCAGTGATGTGATTTGTGTCAACACCGTCTCATCAGTCTGGTCCTGTGAAGCCTGTATTGGGATACGACTCGTATCGTGGCTTTAGTGTATCGTCTCATACCTACTCTTTACTCTTTAACTGCTTTATTATATTATAAGAACATCACTTTACTGATCGTGAACAGAATCTGAATGTTTAAAGTGGTGACTGATAACTTTTCATTCTGAGGATAAATTTTTGTTCAGTTATTCTTTTCATATCTACTCACTCCATATTTCAGATATGAACATTTAATGACTAAAATATTAGAACATGGCAGATTACCATTTTTCTGAGGTTGGGGTCACATTATCTGTGTCCAGATCCCGGCTCTCCATTTTTGAATATTAGTGTATGGACACACAGCTCATGGACTCACTGCTGATTCCTGAAGATGCAGATCTCTTCTGCTGGAAGGAATTTCACTCCTAGAAAAGACAAAAACAAACATGCAGTTACAGACATCCCAAGTCTCCCAAAAGTTCCAAGAGATTCAAACCAATGTTTGTAGAATGAATTAATCATCATATGCAAGATTTGCAATTAATCAAATCAATTGCATATGATTATCATCAATATTAATGAATTACTACAGTTCTGAACTTCAAATTTTAAAAGTCTCGACTTTAGAGATATGGTAGATACTCTTTTGGTGGAACACAACAGAGCAAAATATTGTGACTCTCTAATGTTGACCTGAAGTTGGAGCCACTGGGGGTTGGCAGTGGCAAGTCCTTGACCTGTTCGGGCATGACGGACCCACCATACGTGAGTCAGGGGTAGGAGGAACTCCTCATATCCTTGGTTGGAAGTCCTCCTAGGAGACAGATACTCCAAATAACAAGGCTGCACCTGCTGGGGTCGTCTTACATGTGGCAGTTTCTGCACCTGAGGGACTATGAGCATCAGTCAGGCAAGAGGGTGGAGAAGGAATTCCACACCTCTTCTTCACCTTAAAAAGTCATGTGCTGCTCAGGCAAACAGGTTGCCGAAAACAAGCTAGGCACCACCCAATACCCAACATAGTCCAAAGTCCTGTGGCGATGGAGAAATGGCGATGGGAACAGGCAGAGGATGCTGCTGGGAGTTCTTATCCATGACTCTGCATGCAAGCAGCTATGGGGTGATGGTCGTCCACTGTAGACAGTGGTAGATGCAGTGCCTGTATCCTCCCACAGTAACACAGCAGCCTTTTCCAGGGACAGCACTGCTCTCCCCACAAGGGGAAGGGGAGATAAAAAGACCCCTAAAGAAAGCCTACCACATGAGCGTACCTAGCAGGGAACCATGCCTGCCTGGGCATCCAAATTGCAGTCAATAAAACAGAAAAAATTGAGGAAGCCCCTGACCTTTGGGGCATGGAACGTGTGGACTCTGCTAGACAGAGGAGACAGACCAGAGTGATGCACTGTGCTCATTGCCAGGTTGCTGGGCCAGTACCAGATTGACATAGCAGCCTTGAGTGAGACCAAATTCACTAGAGAAACTCAGCTTGAGGAGATAGGTGGAGGCTACACCTTCTACTGCATCGGGAAACCTAAAGATGCCCCAAGGACCTCTGGCATCGGATTTGCTATTTGCACCAAGCTTGCAAGAAAGCTTGATAGCCTACCTTGTGGGATTAACGATCAACTGATGACCTTGTGCCTCAAGCTCATAAAGGACTGCTTTGCCACAATAATTAGTGCTTATTCTCCTACTATGACCAACCCTGACGATGTCAAAGAAGACTTCTATGAGGATCTCAACCATGTCCTCTTGGAAGTGAACAGCAAGGACAAGCTAATCATCCTTGGAGACTTTAATGCACGAGTTGGAGTTGATTACTCCTTCTGGCTGAACATCTTAGGATGCCATGGCAATGGAAAGTGCAACTCCAATGGACTGATGCTACTATCGCTGTGTGCCCAGCACATGCTGTCCATCACCAACACAATCTCCCAGCAAGTGGATAAGTTTAAGAACACGTGGATGCATCCTCAATCAAGGCAGTGGCATATGCTGGACTATGTTATAGTCCACGAAAGAGACAGATGTGATGTTCACAGCACATGCTGCATGAGGAGCAGATTGCTGGTCTGATCATCACCTGCTCCGAAGCAAGATGAACATAAACCTAGCTTGGAAAAAGACGACGACTAGGGATTAACCCTAGCCCCATTAAGATCTTCAGACCAGTCCACCTTGTTGACCGAGAAAACCGACATCCTTGCACGATGGGCAGAGCACTGCAGCAGTGTCCTGAACAGAGAATCGACCATTTCCGAAGAGGCGATTGCATCCCTGCGACAACTACCAACAAAGGAATCGATGGTAGACCCCCCAACCAGTGCAGAGGTTGTCAAGACTTTGTAGCAGGCAACACCCAGAAAGGCACGAGGAGAAGATGGAATTCCTGCTGACATCTACAAGAATGGAGAAGACATGCTTATGGAGAAACTGACATCCCTGTTCAGGTCCACCTGGGAAATGGGAGAAGTCCCACAAGACTTTAAGGATGCATCCATAGTGCACATCTACAAGAGGAAGGGGGATAAGACATTCTGCAACAATCATTGTGGGCTATCACTCCTGTGCATAGCTGGGAAAGTTCTTGCCAGAGTCATCCTCAACTGACTCATTATAAACAAACATTGCTGAGACCATCATTCCTGAATCGCAGTGTGGATTTTGCGCTGGTAGGGACACCAGCAACATGTTTTTTGCTGTTCAGCAGCTATAGGAGAAATGCCGTAAGCAAAATCAGGAGCACCACCTGATCTTTGTAGATCTCACCAAGGCCTTTGATACTGTGAACAGCTTGTGGAAGATTCTGCAAAAGTTTGGCTGTCCAGACAAGTTTACAAACACTGATAGCCTCTTTCCATGAAGGCATGCAAGCCAGAGTTCAAGAGAATAGTGATGTCTCAGATCCCTTCCAAGTGTGCAATGGAGTGAAACAGGGCTGCGTCCTCGCCCCTACTTTGTTCTCCATTTTGTTTGCAGCAATGTTGCTTGACACCTTCAGCGGCTGTGACAGAGGGGTGTACATTCAGTTTCACACAGATGGGAAACTCTAAACTGGGAAGACTCCAAACCAAGACCAAAAAGTGTTTGAGGCCATCCGATGTGAGTTCCTCTTTACAGACGACTGTGCACTGGGTGCACACTCCTATGAGGACATGCAGTACATAACAGATCATTCTGCAGCTGCCTACGGACAATTCGGGCTCACAATCAGCCTTGAAAAGACTGAAACCATGTTCCAGCCTTCACCATCACAGGCTGCCAACATACCACCACCTCTTCCCATCATCATTAACAATGCAGAGATCAAGACTGTGGACAAGTTCTGCTATCTGGGTAGCACCATTATAAGCAGTGGATCTCTGGACACTGAGGTGATGCAGCACATTGGAAAGGCAAGTGTGGCCTTTGGCCAACTGACCAAGAGACTTTGGCAAGACCACGGCATCTGCCTCTCCACCAAGATTGCTGTGTAAAAAGATGTGGTGCTGAGCGCACTTCTCTACTGCTGCGAGACCTGGACCACATACCTCCGGCACATCCAGCTACTGGAGCAGTTTCATCAATGATGTCTGTGGAATATCTGCAGCATCAAGTGGCAGAATAGAATATCCAACCTGCAGGTCCAGAAGAAGTGCAGCCTCTTCAGCATTACGTACATGATCGTCAAGTACCAGCTAAGATAGACAGGACATGTTGTCTGCATGGGAGACAACAGAATGCCAAATATGCTGCTGTACGGACAACTGAAGCAAGGGCATCACAACCAGGGAAGACCCCTTAAAAGATAAAGGGACAATCTGAAGGCAAGCCTTAGGAGCTGCAACATTGATGTCAACTCCTGGGAAACAACTGCCCATGACAGAGCTCTTTGGAAAAAACAGTTCATGTTAGGCACTAGGGCCTTTGAAGCAAACAGAGCAGCTGCTATTCATGACAAGAGAGGAGGAAACAGCACTCCACCTCTGTCTATTCCTTCCCCTGCAACATCTGTGGTCATTTATGTGCATCCAAAATCGGTCTTCATTCCCACATGAGGACCCACCTTGGCAAATGACTTTTCTGCCTACTCATCTGTTAAACCGACAGGAGAATCCATTATGTCCCCACCAATGCTAATACCAAACCTACACCCTTGGCTACATGTTCTCATTCTAATTGTTGTTACTTTTATCCAAATGTCAGCTGACAACACGTTGTTCTTTCTATCTGGGCACTAATCTTTGAGAAACTGTATTTGCAAAATGTTGCCTGTGAAGAAAAGAAATGTCTTTATTACCCTGTGCCAAGTTAATATTTACTTAAGTGCAATTTTTAAGAGCCATAGATTGCATTTTATTTATTGTATTTGTTGTGAGTGGTTTTGTTTGATTGTTGTTTTATTTCTTTAGGTTATTTATTTATGTTTTTTACATTTCACTGATGAATTGAACAAGTTGACTTAATTAAAAAGTTTACTGTTCTTTGAAAGGGTGTATTTGCATGATTATTATTTTACAAGTGGCTTAAAATTGTCTTGAAAAGACATCAACAATAACATCGTTTATTGCGATAATTTCTGAGACAATATATCGTCCAACAAAATTTGTCACAGTGACAGGCCTATTGACACAGAGTGCTATGAGGTGAAGGTGTCTGGAAAACTGCTCAAATCTGCAAAGCAAGCAGCCTCTAAAGACAATGAAAGCTTGCAGAAGGAACAGGCATAGAACAGAGGAAAGGAAAGAGCCCTTTAGGCCGACATATACAATTACATTCACTGTCATTCATACAGTTCATTTCTTGTTCTGTGATATTCATCTGTGTTTCGGTATCTAAGTAAAGCAATGTTCTGTGGTGGAATATCTATCTATCTATCTATCCTGGTCATCCTTCCTTATTTATGGGGGGCAGAGTGTCCAGATTCAATCAGTAAGGAGCTTAATATATGGCACATTGGAGTTCTCATAGCTGATGGTTGGTGCAGCTCAGTCCCCAAGTCAGAGTGTCGGCTATGAATTGGAATGAATTCAGGTGTTGTTCATCGCCAAAAGGCCACCCCAACATCCACCAGAATGCAGGAAATCACATCAACCAAACCCAGAGTTTCCTGGGGGAAACTGAGTCGTCCCCCCTCCCCGGGCAACTGCAGTTCCAACTGAAAAACCATCAGAATAAACAGGAAATGACGAGCTGGAAATAAAATGTTTCACAGATAAACTCCCCCAAACTTTGAGTGTTTAATAGATTGTGGTGATATCTGTAGTTCCACGTCTTACCACAAGGTGTCAGTACTGGTTCTATTAATGAGTGATTACGAGCATGACAGGGCAGATTTAGTACTGAGTTCATGCAGTGAAGTCGCATGTAAGATGCTCCGGCTTTA
>JAODJS010000012.1:69557746-69568394 GCA_027576325.1 Sciades assimilis | reverse complement strand
CAAAAGCAGGATCGTATGTCTCCTCGCAGTAAGGGCTCTAGCCAGAGCTTTTTCTGCTCCTCAGAACCAAACAGATGCAGTACCTCCATGTTCCCGGAATCTGTTTCACAGTTAAAAAAATAATAAAGTGCCTGTTTAATTGATGACAGTGATCTCTAACTCTCTCACACACAGAAATACACCACACAATAAAGACCAATACAAAAACAGCGCTGTTTTTCTGATTTACAATATTAGTGCTGCATGAGCAGAGATACACATCCAGACCTGGAGCCTGGCAGTTGAAGACCTCGGGAGCGTAGAAGCATCGTCCAGTTTCCTCAGCAATGTAAGCGTAATCCAGCTGGGATAGTCCACTGACTGCAGGTAGGAAGAGATTCCACAGTCCAGCAGCACGAGCTTTTACCTAAACACACCGTTTCTTACCATAGGACAGGCATACTCACAGAGCACTTAATGACACTTACTACTACCCCAATGCCAAAAAAGTTGGGACGCTGTGTAAAACAGAATGTGAAGATTTACAAACCATGGAAACCCTATATTTCATTGAAAGGAGTACAAAGACAATCTATCAAATGTTGAAACTGAGAAATTTTATTTGATTTTTGAAAAGTATATGCTCATTTTGAATTTGATGTTCGCAACGTTTTAAAAAAGTTGGGATGGGGCAACGAAAGACTAAAAGAAAAAAAAATTGTGTAATAATAATAAAAACCTAATTAGGTTACTTGGCAACAGGTCAGGAACATGATTGGGTATAGAAAGAGCATCCCAGAGAGGCGGAGTCTCTCAGACGTAAAGATGGGGAGGGGTTCACCGTTCTGTGAAAGCCTGCGCAGGCAAACAGTGCAAAAATTTAAGAATAACTTTCCTAAATGTAAAATTGGAAAGAATTTGGGAATCACATCATCTATGGTCCATAACATCATTAAAAGATTCAGAGAATCTGGAGAAATCTCTGTATGCAAGAGACAAGGATGAAAACTGACATCGGATGCCTGTGATGTTCAGGCCCTCAGGTGACACTGCATTAAAAGCAGACACGTGTCTGTAATGGAAGTCACTGTATGGGCTCAGGAACACGTCAGAAAAACATCGTCTGTGAAAACAGTTCCTTACTGCATCCACAAATGCAAGTTAAAATCATATATAAACAATATCCAGAAACACTGCCGCCTTCTCTGGGCCTGAGCTCTTTTATGATGGACTGAGGCAAAGTGGAAAATTGTCCCGAGGTCTGACGAATCAAAAGTATAAATTCTTTTTAGAAATCATGGACACCATGTCCTCCAGGCTAAAGAGGAGAGGGACCATCTGGCTTGTTATCAGTGCACAGTTCAAAAGCCGGCGTCTGTGATGGTATGAGGGGGCATTAGTGCACATGACATGGGCAGCTTGTACATCTGGGAAGGCATCATTAATGCTGAATGATATAAACACGTTTCAGAGCAACATGCTGCCATTCAGACAAAATCTTTTACAGGGAAGGCCTTCCTTCTTTCAGCAAGACAACGCCAAACCGCTTTCTGCACATATTAAAACTGCATGGCTCCATAGTAAAAGAGTCTGGGCGCTAAACTGGCCTGCTGCAGTCCAGACCTGTCTCCCATTTACAACATTTGGTGCATTATGAAGTGCAAAATACAACAAACGAGACCCAAACTGTTGTGCAACTGAAATTACAGTATATAACAGGCAAGAATGGGACAACATTTCTCTTTCAAAACTACAGAAATTGGTCTCCTCAGTTCCCAAACGTTCACAGTGTTGTTAAAAGTAGAGGTGATGCAACACAGTGGGAAACATGCTCTTGTCCTAATTTTTTCTGAAATGTGTTGCTGATATCAAATTCAAAATGAGCATCTATTTAAAAAAAAAAAAACAATAAAATTTCTCAGTTTGAACATTTGATATGTTTTCTTTGTACTGTTTTCAATGGAACATACTAGGGTTTCCATGATTTGCAAATTATCACATTCTGTTTTTATTTGCAGTTTACACGGAGTTCCAACGTTTTTGGAATTGGGGTTGTATTTCACTGTGATTTTCTGCTTTACAATCTTTATTATTTTTTTCCTCCACGTATTTGTTTTTCTCCACAGGCTCTCCGAGTGAGCCGTAAACCCCAGAGAGGACCTCCAGCCCCCAACGCCTACAACCTGCAGCGATCACTGCTTCGGCAGCATGACTTCAACAGGGATTTCTCCAGAATATTCCACCGGCCCATCATCGTTCAAACACCAAGCACACCCCAGAAATCACCAGCACCAAACCAGTACAACGTGAGTGGGAGAGAATCCGGTTACAGAGGAGGACTAAAAAAAGGAAATGGAAGTCATATCATTTTAACAGATTTAGTTCATATAATCAAAGTTTAAAAATATTGAAAAATAAATAATTTAAACTCTCAAATTAATGGATTTTCTAACTCGGTGTCTTCAATGGTCCAACAGATCTGAAAGAAGCTGTTGATTATTTTTTCTCTTGCATGGCTATTTATTAATCTCTGCATTTTGAAGTTATTTATGATGTTTAAACAGAATCCGTACTGATTTCTGATGTCCTATGAGTCTCTTGTCATGCATTACATTTACTTTAATTTAAAAAATAATGCTATGAAAATTTAGTGCGACTTCAAACGAACATGTGGAGAATTTCATTTAATTTGAATGCTTGACCCTACCCTTAACCCCACCCATTAACTGAAAACCCTTACACACACCCATACACACAGAGTTAACACATCATAGTACAACAGAATAGCACACTGTTGCATAGAACAGAACACGACACAACCAGTCAGAACACAGCATAATAAAGTGCAGCGTGGCAAAATACAACCCTGTAGAACAGAACAGAATTGAATAGAGTGCAACTGAATAGAATAAAACACTACAGAATGAGAACAGAACACAACAGAACACTTGAGAACAGTTTGAATACTCTAGAAATAGAGTAATAATTTGAATAGACTGGAACAGAAGAGAATAGAAGAAATCAGAACACATTAGAACAGCAAACAAGAGAATAGAACACAACAGAGTACAGTAGGGCCGAGCAGAATAGAATATAACTCTACGGAATAGAATAAAACCCTGTAAGAAGACAAGAGAGTAGAATGGAGTGGAGTGGAATAGAATAGAATACACTCCAGAATATGTCACAGCACTATAGCGTAGAGTAGAATAGAATAAACACCACAGAATATGGCAGAATACTATAGAACAGAGTAAAATTGAATAGAACAGACTAAAATACAGACTAAAAGGACAGAACATTGCAGAATATTGTTGAATAGAACTGAATATAATAGATTAAACACTCGAGTAGATGGCAGAATGCTACAGAATAGAGTTATATAGAATAGAACACTCCAGAATATGACAGAACACTATAAAATAGAGTAAATTGAATAGAAGAGACTAAAATACTTTAGAAACATACAGAACACTACGTAATAGAGGAGAGTAGAACTGAATAAAACAGAATAGAATAATGCATTCCAGAATATGGCAGAACACTGTAGAGCAGAATTGAATAGAATACATTAAACCACTATAGAATAGAGTAGAATCGAACAGAATAAAACACTACAGAATATGATAGAACACTATAGAATAGACTAAATATTACCAAAAAGGGCGGAACACTACATAATAGAGCAGAGTAGAATTGAATAGCACAAAATAGAATAATACACTCCAGAATATAGCAGAACAATATAGAGTAGAGGAGAATTGAATAGGATAGACTAAAACAATAGAGGGTGAAGTAGAATTGCGTAGAACAGAAGAAAACACTGGAATTTAATAGAGTAGTATTGAATACAATATATTAAAACACTATAGAATAGAGTGAACACTACAGAATATGACAGGGAACTATAGAATAGAGTAAACTTGAGTGGAGTAGATTAAAACACTATAGAATAGAGTAGAATTGAACAGAACAGTACAGAATATGATAGAACACTATAGAATAAAATAGAGTAGAATTGAATAGAATAGACTAAAACATTATAGAAAAGGACAGAACACTGTGGAATACAGTGGAATTGAATAGAAAAAAACACTACAGAATATGACAACACTATGTTGAAGAGGACAGAACACTACATAATAAAGTAGAATAGAATGGAGGAGAATAAAACACTGGAATTGAATAGAATAGACTAAAACAAAAGGACAGAACACTGTGGAATAGAGTGGAATTGAATATAATAAAACACCACAGAATATGACGGAGCACTATAGTATATTTGAGTAGAATAGGCTAAAAATGTTATTGAAGAGGACAGAACACTATATAATAGAGTAAAGTAGAATTGAATGGAGGAGAATAAAACACTGGGATTGAATAGAACAGACTAAAACGGTATAGAAAAGGACAGAACATTACATAATTGAGTAGAATTGAATAGGACAGAACACTAAAAGGACAGAACACTGCAGAATATTGTAGATAATAATAAAAGATTAAACATTCAAGTATATGGCAGAACACTATAGAATAGAGTAAATAGAATAGATTAAGTATTACTGAAAAGGACAGAACACTATATAATAGAGCAGAGTAGAACTGAATAGAACAGAATAGAATACTACACTCCAGAATATGGCAGAACACTGTAGAATTGAATAGGATAGACTAAAACAATAGAGGGTAGAGTAGAATTGCATGGAACAGAAGAAAACACTGGAATTGAATAGAGTAGTATTGAATACAATGCATTACAACACTATAGAATAGAATGAAACACTACAGAATATGACAGGGAACTATAGAATAGAGTAAACTTGAGTAGAATACTGTCAGCTAAGATGCTATAGAGTAGAGTAGAATAGAATGGAACAGTACAGAATATGATAGAACACTATAGAATACGATAGATTAGAATTGAATAGAATAGACTAAAGCACTACAGAAAAGGACAGAATACTGTGGAATTGAATAGAATAAAACACCACAGAATATGACAGAACACTATAGAATAGAGTACATTTGAGTAGAATAGACTAAAACACTATAGAAAAGGACAGAACACTACATAATAGAGTAGAATTGAATAGGACAGAACACTAAAAGGACAGAGCACAACAGAATGTTGTAGAGTAGAATTGAATACAATAAATGAAACACTCAAGTATATGGTAGAACACTATAGAATATAGTGGAACTGAATAGAATAAAGCACTCCGGAATATGATGGAACACTATAAAATAAATTGAATAGAATAGACTAAAATACTTTAGAATAAAGGACAGAACACTACATAGAGTAGAACTGAATAAAACAGAATAGAATAATACATTCCAGAATATGGCAGAACACTAAAGAGCAGAATTGAATAGAATATATTAAACTGCTATAGAATAGAATTGGACAGAATAAAACACTACAGAATATGATAGAACACTCATCTCATTATCTGTAGCCTCTTTATCCTGTTCTACAGGGTTGCAGGCAAGCTGGAGCCTATCCCAGCCGACTACAGGAGAAATGATAGAACACTATAGAATAGAATATTACCAAAAAGGACAGAACACTACATAATAGAGTAGAGTATAATTGAATAGAACAGAATAGAATAATACACTCTAGAATATGGCAGAACACTATAGAGTAGAATTGAATAAATAGACTAAAACAATAGTAGAATTGTGTAGAACAGAGGAAAACACTGGAATTGAATAGAGTAGTATTGAATAAAAAACATTAAAACACTATAGAATAGAGTGAAACACTACAGAGTATGACAGAACACTATAGAAGAGAGTAAACTAAAACAGTATAGATAAAGACAGAACACTACATAATAGAGTAGAGTAGAACTGAATGGAGTAGAATAAAACACTTGAATAGAAAAGAGTACAATTGAATAGAATAAACTAAAATGCTGTAGAAAAGGACAGCATTACATGATAGAGTGGAATTGAATAGAGTAGAATAAAACACCACAGAATGTGACAACACTGGAATAGAATTTCATGAAATATAATGGAATAGAGCATAATTAAATAACAGGATAAAACATGACAGAATATGATGGAAATCTCTGGAGTAGAATAGAATTGGGGTGAAATGAATAAAATGTAGTGGAATAGAACAGAGTAGCTTGAAAGGAATAGAGTAGAATAGAATAAAACACTAGGCAAGGACAGACCACTGTGGAATAGAATAGAGTGGAACAGAGTAGAATTGAAGAGAATTTGAATACGTTTCATGGTGTAACTTTACAAATCTGGCTGTTTATAAAACATTGAGAATGTTTAGACTTTAAAACTAAAGTATTGGAGCTGCAGTGTGACTTCAGGACTGAATGTATAACAGTCGTGTGTGTGTGTGTGTGTGTGTGCATGTGTGTGTGTGTGAGCAGGTGTGTTACAGTGGAGTGGAGGTGAACTCGGTGGTATCAGCCCAGTGTGCTTTTCTGTCTAAAACCGGCCGCAGTGGTGTTTGTCCTCCTGCACCGACGGGACCTTCGCCATGTCAGAGTCATTACACTGAACTCACCACTCATTCAGCAAACCTCACTGAGCCACGTTACAGCCTGAGGATAAAAAATAATAATAATAAATGACGGCTTGCTCACGCTCATTCATAAAAAAGTGTAATCTGTCAAATTACTGAGGTGTTAGAGGAATAAAACACATCAGGAAAGTGCAGTTTTGGGAAAATAATCAACTTCCGGCTGGTGGTAGCAGTTACGTCCCTCTCTCTCTCTCTCTCTCTCTGCAGGTCATTACAGTGTGAAGGACGCGGCGATACAGAAGACCCCTACAGTCCCCTCGTCCTGCTTCAAGTCCACTTCTGCCAGAATACACACTCTGGTGAAGAGTGAAGGTCCAGGACCAGGATCCTACAGTCCCTATAAAACTCCAGAACCTGTCAAAAGGACTATCTTACCGTAAGCTGTGCACACTTGTTGGTGTCTGACACACTTTCGGCCACGCCTCCTACCTGAGCATGACACCGAACTGTTTTGACGCTTCCATTGTGTCCCTTTATACATGTCTCAGTGTTCTTGTGTGCGTGTGTTACAGGAGAAGGCATTATTTAGGACTCTCAGCACCTCCTCTGATTCCTCCTAAACCCCCCCCACTGCCTGGACCGGGTCAGTACGACGTTGTAAACCACACCACCAAACACCTGATGGCAAGCACTGCGTTCGTGTCCGGTACACGTAGGGAGACGCAGCACAACAGAGGACGCGGCGTCCCGGGGCCAGGTGAGACTCATGGTCTCCAGGTGAGAGTGTCTCTTTCAGTCTTTATCTCAGGAGCTAATACATTGCCTACCCACAGAGCCGCCTGCTAATTCAAACGCAATCAGCCAAACTACGTTAAATGTGGTAATCTAAATGTCGTGCACTCGTTCAATACGCCTCAATGAGCGTCACATCCACAGACAGTTTAGCTCATAGGATCGTGTATGTTTATTTTTTATTTCTACTGATTCCGATGTGACACTGTGCATTTTGAAGTTTAACCCGGTTTTGTTAAAATGATGTATATTTTTGGTATCTTTTAGGTTCCTATGAGCCAGATGTTCCTACAAAGCGCTCATTCCTCTACAATCATGCCAACATGTGGATACCTGCATAGAGAGGAGCTTTCAGGAGACGTACATTATGGGATACAGACTTTACACAAATTATTTAAAAACTGAACTGTTTTCAGAAATTGAGCTTCATATGGACGTGTTCCATGAATTTATTACACATCAAAATCTTATATTGTTTGCTTTTTATTTCGTGACTTGATTTATCATGTTCCATATTCATAAGCGTTTAGGAGGAAGAACAAATGGTGACTTTAGTCAGTTTTGAAAAGGCGTTTTGTTCCCTGAACGACTAACTGAGTAATTAAATGAGTAACTAATTAAAGCCTGGCATGCACAGGCGATTTTCTGTCGCTTGGTCGTGCAACTTTTTGACACAAGTGCTTCAGGTGTGGGTATTTGCAACAGCGATTTTTTGTTGTTGTTGCAACAGATCACAGGTATCAAACATGCTTGATATTCTGTGACAAAAAATCACCAGTTGCTGACTTGTTGCAGAGATATCGCCACGTGTGCGTGTCTTTGCGATAACAAAGCGATCATCTCCAAAGGCTAAGCAAATCCCCCCTGTGAAGTAGTCACGTGATTTCCACGTGACTTGCATCCCCCTCCCCAAACTGCCCACTTGTCACAGATAACGCACACATACAGCTACCCGAGAGGGGAAAGTTGCGTCCAAAAATCGCAATGCACTTGCAACTAGAAGTCGCCTGGGTGCACCGGGCTTAAGTGACTAAATAACTGACTGACTGAGGAACTAATTGATAAATGACTGACTAAGTAATGGGCTGACTGAGTACTGTAACTAACTGACTAAATAACTGATTGACAGACTGAGTAACTGACTGACCAACTAACTGACTAAATAACTGACAAACTGAGTAACTGACTGACCGACTAACTGAGTAACTAACTGACTAAATAACTGACAGACTCACTGAGTAACTAACTGACTAAGTAATTGACTGACTGAGGAACTGACTGACCAATTAACTGAGTAAGTAACTGATTAAATAACTGACTGACAGACTAAGTAACTGACAAATTAATTGACCGACTGAGTTTCTATCTGACTAAGTAACTGACTGACAGACTGAGTAACCAACTGACTGAGTAACCGACCAATTGAGTAAATGATTAATTAAGTAACTGACTGACCAACTGATTGACTGACTGTTGTACCAACTATCTAAGTGACTGACTCTCTAACTGATTGGCTAACTGACAAGGTAACTGACTGACTGAGGAACTGGCTGACCAACTACCTGAGTAACTAACTGACTGACCAAATAACTAAGTAACTGATTAAATAACTGACAGACTAACTGAGTAACTGACTAATTAATTGACTGATTGAGTAACCGACCGACTGAGTAAATGATTGACTGACTGTTGTACTAACTACCTAATTGACTGACTAACTTGACTGACTGACTGAGTAACCGACCAAGTAACTGACTGACTGATGCACCCTCTATCTAACTGACTGACCAACTGACTGAATAGCTTGATTGACTGATTGACCAACTAACTGAGTAAGTAATTGATTAAATAACTGACTGACAGACTAACTGAGTAACTGACAAATTAATTGACTGACTGAGTAACTGACTGGCAGACTGAATAACTGACTGACTGAGTAACCGACCGACTGAGTAAATGATTGACTAAGTATCTGACTGACTGTTGTACCAATTATCTAATTGACTGACTAACTTGAGTGAGTGAGTGACTGACTAACTGACTAAGTAACCGACCAAGTAAGTGACTGACCAATACACCCTCTATCTAACTGACTGAGCAACTGACTGAGTAACTTGACTGGCTGACTGACCAAGTAACTGACTGACTGATACACCGTCTATCTAACTGACTGACCAACTGACTGAGTAACTTGACTGACTGACCAAGTAACTGACTGATTGATACACCCTCTATCTAACTGACTGACCAACTGAGTAACTTGACTGACTGACCAAGTAAGTGACTGACTGATGCACCCTCTATCTAACTGACTGACCAACTGACTGAGTAACTTGGCTGACTGACTGATGTACTCTCTATCTAACTGACTGACCAGCTAACTGAGTCACTTGAGTGACTGACTGGCTGACTTAATAACTCTACTGACTAATGGACAGACTAACTGACTGACTGACGGTCTACCTGACCAACTGACTGACTAACTCACAGACTAACTGACTGACTGACTGATGGACCAGTTGACTTAACTCGACTCTGAATATGTCAGAGATGTAAAACATTTTGCTGCCAGTTGTTAATTTTCCAATATGTTAGATTTATAATCCATTACTGTCACATTAATGCACAAATGAGCCTGTTGCTAAGCATAGACTAACAGCTGAACGCCTGAAGATACTTTAAATCTGTCCCTGCTCTAACAGCTGATGCTGGATCAGTTAGGCTGGGTTGTGATTTGGCATAAGAGGTGTTTAATGCACTGATTCTGGGTCAGTAGTGGAGCAGGTGGAGGAAAGCCACAGCAACTGTTGAGGCCTTACTGAGGGCATGGGTGTGTGCTTCAATGTGAGCAATGTGGAAGGACGCAAATCACCGCCACATGACTTTAAATACAAATTTAGGCAGTGCCCTGCTATCAAAAGCCTCGATACTGTTGGATGTCATAATTGTAAAGTCTAATGTCGTGGGCGTTAATCTCATGACTTCCTCAACACTTCTTCCTTTCCAGCAATGACTCCATGTTGTCAGTTTAACACCAGATCCTTAGATCTCTCTCAAAGCTCTTACAACAGCAAGACACATTTATGCAACACAAATCCACAATCCAAAACATTTCCAATCAAGTGGTTGTCAGATATTTCAACAAGCAGATCTGATTCAGATTTTTGACAGCTGTTAGTTCACGTCATGGGTTGGATCTGATTCAGAGTCACGGCAGCTGTTACTCAAGGCTCTTCCGACAATAGAACAGATGCAGCATGGGCCTGAATTTCCAAACAGCACAACGTGCGACACTTTCTCATTCCCATCTCATTATCTCTAGCCGCTTTATCCTTCTACAGGGTCGCAGGCAAGCTGGAGCCTATCCCAGCTGACTACGGG
>JAODJS010000012.1:66758093-66769171 GCA_027576325.1 Sciades assimilis | reverse complement strand
TAATACACCACAAAAGGCAGGCATCCTGAAACCACAGAGGAACTGGTTACACACACACACACACACACCCACACACACTCTCTCTCTCTCTCTCTCTGTGTGTGTGTGTGTGTGTTCAACTCGATTTTATTTGTATAGTGTGTGTCTGTATACACATACAAACACACATGGATAAAATCCAGAAAGTAGCCAGAAACACTGACAGGCAGACAGACAGATAGAGACAGACAGATGGGTAGACAGACAATCAGGTGTAAAATGGCAGATACAAAGATATACAGAAAATAAAAAGAGACAGACAGACAGGTGGGTAGACAGACAGGCAGATATCCAAATAGGTGGGTAGACAGACAGGCAGATAGATGTACAGACAAAGAGACAGACAGGTGGGTAGACAGACAGGCAGATAGATAGATATACAGACAAAGAAACAGGTGGGTAGACAGATAACTGAACAGACATACAGACGGACAGGTGGGTAAATAGACAACTAGACAGACACACAGACAAAAAGACAGACAGGCGGGCGGGCGGACGGATGAACAGATAGATAGATAGAGACAGGTGGATAGACAGACAACCAGACAGACACACAAAGAGACAGACACACAGATAGATATACAGAAAAAAAAAAAAGACAGACAGGTGGGTAGACAGACAGGCAGATAGACTGATATACAAAGAGACAGACAGGTGGGTAGACAGACAACCAAATAGGCATACAGACGGACAGGTGGGTAGACAGACAACTAGACAGACACACAGACAGACAGGTGGATGGATGGACAGACAGGCAGATAGATATCCAGACAAAGAGACAGACAGGTGGGTAGACAGACAGGCAGATAGATATACAGATAAAGAGACAGACAGGTGGATAGACAGATGGGTGGATAGATATAGACAAAGAGACAGACAGGTGGATAGACAAACAACCAGATAGGCACACAGACAAAGAGACAGACAGACAGAAAAAAAAAGCCAGACAGGTGGGTAGACAGACAGGCAGATAGATAGATATACAAAGAGACAGACAGGTGGGTAGACAGACAACCAGATGGACGTGCAGACAGAGACAAACAGATAGGCAGATAGATATACACCGTATGGACAGATAGACATATGAGTAGATACAGTAGATAGACAGACAGGCAGGCAGGCTGATAGACAGATGTACAGACAGACAAATACAAAAATTGACTGACAGGCAGACAGATAGACAAACAGACAGGTACAAAATATCCTGACAGACAGACAGACGGCAGATGGATACAAAATGCACCGACAGAGAGACAGACAGATATTAATAAACAGACATACAGGCACAGATACAGACAGACAGGTTCATCGACCTATTGGCCTGTTTCCTTCTGATGGAAAAAACCCCTTACAAACAAAACTAAATTCTCCGTGTTTTCTCTGTAAATTCACCAGTTTTCCTTTATGCTTTTTACACGACTCAAAACAAAAGACCGTCACTTTCATCCGCTCACTGGAGCAGAGCCACTTTCACTTTTACTTAAACAGCGCTCGGGGACAGATCGGCGACTGCACAGAATGAGATCACGAAATGACACATGAGGAGTGTGTGGTGCTCGGTCCCCAGGGCAGGGAGTGACGCCCAGGGGTGTGAGGTCGGCTCTGTGTGTGTGTGTGTTTTTTTTTAAATCCCGGTGGGAACACAGCAGGGAGATTCAGACATGTCTGTGCAGCGGCGGGGACGCTTGGTGTTTCCCTGAGAAAGAAAAATGAAAGTGAACTATGATGAGGACAGACTCCGATGGCCGTACCTGCACGTTGTCGATCTTGGATTTGGCCAGGAGCAGCTTCTTGTCGTAATCTCTCTGCCTCTGCTCTCGCTCTGCCTCCAGCTCCTGGACGGCCTTCTGGGAGTCGGCCAGCCGCTGCCGCAGGTCTGTGATCTGCACACACGGGGACGGGGGGTTACACATATACTCCAGGAGTACCAGAATGCGTGTTATTTCAGGAGTTAGAGTGCACGTGCTCGGCTTTTTATTGCCGTTCTATCCACATCAAAATCTACGGCCTAATAAAACAAATATCCAGTCGCCCTTTGTGACCAAGCAACAACGGGCAGCGTGACCGAGTCGAGTGTCACGATGCGGTTTATTATCCTGCGCTGAAATTCCGTCATCTGGGAGGGAGTGGGCGGAGTCAGGAAGTGTGCGTGCTCATTTTGGCATTCGTTAGAAAAAGTATTAGTCGTAGACGTGTCGAGGTTTTTCCCCTTGCATGTGACCTGGAATGTTTTTTTTTTAAAAACCAGAAACCTCATTTCAAATTTCACCACGGACTAAAGATTTTTTTTCCGACTGGCTGACACATGAAAATGATACTGCTGATGACCAATCACAGGCGTTTCTCACACACACTGCATCGAACGTTGAAAGCACTATGCCGTATGAACTTTCAATCCGGTCGCTTTGCTCCAAAACGCTTGAACAGCCAATCGGATCACTTCTGATGCTGAAGCCTGTGGCCAGAAATGACACGGAAAGGAGTAAGAAGTGGGCGGAGCATCTGAGGCTCGGGTCTGAAGTCTAAACCGATACAGGTAGTGGCGTGTAGCGGAAATCAGAACTCCAGTAGTGCATGAGAAGAAAAAACAATCAACGTCCTTGTTTTTTTTCCTCCCGTGCCCTGCTTTGTTGTTCTTTGATTACTGAAAATTTCCAATAATTATGTTTCATTGATTATGGAATTGAGAAACCAGGAAACGCAAACGTAGTGACGGAACGGTGGTTACAAAGCGCCAGATCCGCCGTCGTGCATAAACGTACATCTTTGGTAAATAAGAACACTTTTAAAAAAAAAGTTCCTTAATATGAACCCAGGTCAATACTTTTGGGGCGGGGCGGGGCGAGGTGCGAAAACATTCTGGATCTGGTGGAAATCCTGACGAGAAAGGAAAGAGGCGAGCGCTACTAAGCTGAGAACGGCGTGTTCGCTGACAATAAGTGACACAATGGGACAGGCTGAGAGAGCAGGAGGTAGTAACAGGTCACATGCTTTTCTTCCGTCGCCGTCACCAGCAACAGAGGATGCGTGGGCGGAGTGAGAGCGCGAGATAAAAGAGCGAGAGAGACAGAAAGATGTGCAGGGCTGCAGGAAACCTCAGTAAGGGGAATTCTGCGGGAGGGGTGCTGTGGTCTGTGAGGCGAGATGCGCCGCGAGAGTCCGGGTTTGGCTTTTCCGTCAGCGTGTGTTTCCATTGTACAGCCCGATTCGCATGCAGTCCCCGAGCCTGCTGCAGCGTTGCCGGTGTGCTCGATTCTTGTGGCGGCTCGCACGTCACGCATGCCGCAACCCCGCCGAGCGATTGAGCAACACTCGATTCGCAGTAAAGATGAATCACGCCATGTTCACCTGAAACAGCTTACTCAGTCAGGTGGAATTTTATTCGTCATTTACAGACGCCGTGTTCGGCTGCGAGTACCTTTTGCTCGTACTGTGCTTTCATCGAGTTCCACTGAATGTCCCACTGTTTGTTCACCTCCAGAACCTGGAAAACACACATCAGCACATTGTAACACACACACACACACAATCCATTTATTAAAAAATAAAACAAAACACGACACGTTTCAGTGTTCTCACGTCTCTCCGCTGTTTCTCCAGAAGCCTGATCTTCTTCTCATACACTTCCGGGTCCAGGGTCTTGGATGGAGTTTTCTCTGCGGCTTTACTGGACTGAACAGACACAAAACGACAACGATTCCGGTAAACAGTAATCATGGTATGGAAGAGCAGAAGAAATAGTTGGAAAAACTCCCAAAAATGTCTATAGTTGAATAGCTAAATCAAAACCCTACAATGGAAAAGTAACAGTAATGGACCTAAGATCTGGCGCGATAACTCAAGAATTTCAGAAACAAAAGAAATCGAAGAAGGAGCGTCACAAATTAAACAAACCAGAAGAAAGTATGGCGGCCGAAAGTAGCTTGGAACGAACTTTGAAAGAGATGCTGACGGGCTTTAAAGAAGATATATCAAAACAAATTGGCGAACTGCGACAAGACTTCGAAAGGTACTCTACAGAAATTAAAGAAATACGAGGCGACGTGAACAACATTCGTACCGAAGTCGGAGCAGTCAAAGAAAATATACAAGACACGGAACAGAGAATACACGAGTTGGAGGAGAGAGAAATGAACTTAAATGAAATGGTGAGGCACCTCACTCAACAGCAAAGGGCTATGAACGAACAGTTGGAACAACTGGAAATGAGATCCCGTCAGAACAACATAAGGGTTTACAAAATACAGGAAGGAGTGGAGGGAGAAGACATGGTGGGATTCTTAAACCAACTATTCGCCGAAAAATTGTTTCTTACATCTGATTCATTCCGAATCGTAGCAGCGCATCGGTCTTCCCCGAGAAACTCCACACACGATAATCCTGGCCCTCGGTCCATAGTAGTGCGCCTCCAGGATTGGAATATGCGACAGCAAGTGTTACAAGCGGCCTGGTCTAAACAAGAAATTATACTGGACGAAACTCGTATTTACTTCTCACAAGACTTTACAACAAAGACGCAGAAAGAGAGAAGCCGGTACAACCCACTGAGAAAACTTCTGAAGGAAAAAAGTGTCAAAACGCATCTGGTGTATCCAGCTAAACTGAAAGTATTTCGAGATGGGGATTTTGTTATATATGACACGCCAGAAGAAGCTGAGGACCAATTACGGCAACAGGGGGTGATATGCACAGATCAGAGAATTTACACCAGGCAAATGGATAACCTGTTACCTACAAGTCTGCCGTTCCGGAGGGTAAAGACACCGAGAAGGAAGAGAGAAGAACTGCTGAGCTCTCGAGAGGACCCCGAGGCGAACTCGAACATTGACCATCTGAACCAGGGAGATCCACACACCAGGCGAATGGATAACTCATAGTCTATACGTCAGAGGGCAACGGTCAGGGGAGAGCGCAAGAGATGAGGATTTTCCAAGACCTTGTGTTAATGACTCGATACGAACAGTGATCATTGGATACTGGAATACTGAGTGAGTAACAAGAGTCTTAATTTAGAATTTGAATTATTATAGGTCTAAAGAGTGAAGTTAATATCGCCTGGACTGAAGGAATTAATGACACGACGCGCGAAGATCGAGGCCGTTGCCTGTAGTCTACATTTTTGTGAGTGTTTTTTTGTTTGTTTGTCTGCCCCCCGCTACCCCCGATAAGCCTACTATTGGTTATCGAAAATAAGCAGTATAGAGGGAAAAATTATTTTGTATGTTTTTTTTGCTCTTTATTATTCCCGGTGAGGGGGCGGGGGGATATTTATTTAACTTGATTAGTTATAGATACACACATGAGGGTAGAATAAATAAGAGCATATGTATAAAAATGGGGTTGAAATTGTACTTAAAACAGACAAATGGGAAATAGCCTTTCAATATCACACTGTTTACCAGGCTTATAGGGGCCTGTCTCACCCCTGAGGTAGGGAACATGAACATCACATATCAGGGGCCAGGCAGTAAGACCCTTTTCCTCTATACATTACAGAGGGATATCTTAAGTAACCATGTGGAGGTTACATTAATTGGAAGTCTACAACTGGGGTCTGGGAAAAGGTTTTTGGGTAATGGGTGCACTTTTTGGTTGAAACCATTTTTTTTTTTTCTTCTTTTCTCTTTTTGTTTTGGTTTTACTATTCCTTTTTATGGCTTTGTCCAAACATAAAACGGAAGGAAGGGAAGAAAAGGGAAAAAACAATATTATGATTAGGGTGCTCTCTTTGAACACAAACGGGTTAAATAATCCCATTAAACGGAAACGTGTATTACAACAGGTAAAAAATAAAAAAGCAGGAATTGCCTATCTCCAAGAAACTCACTTAAATGATGTGGAACATTCTAAGCTGGAGAAACTGGCTGAAGCCCAAGTTTTTTATTCCTCACATATCACAGCCAAGAGAGGCGTAGCAATCCTAATTAAAAAGAGTCTTGTGTTTAATTTAGAAAAATGTTTCAGAGATAAAGAAGGAAGATATGTAATAGCTATAGGGGAAATAGATCAGCAATGTATAACTTTGGTTAATGTCTATAATCCACCTGTTACAGGAGATGAAATGTTAAAAAAGATACTTCAATTGATTATGATGGAAGCAAAAGGTGTAATGATAATGGGAGGAGACTTTAATTTAGTTCTGAATAAAAAACTAGACACACAAAGTAAAAGTAAACACAAGGCAGCAAAAGCCATAGCGCTACTGAAAAAAGCTGAAATGGAAATAGGATTACTGGACGTTTGGAGAACCCTGCATCCTCAAGAGAGAGGCTTCACCTATTACTCCGATGCTCATAGAGTGTTCTCAAGATTAGATTACTATTTTATGTACAAAGGGGATATGGCAAAAGTTTTTAGATGTGAAATATTACCTATCTCTATAACTGACCATGCCCCAGTAATAATAGAGCTAAATTTAAATTTAGAAAAAAGTAAAACCTTTTGGAGAATGAACAACTCATTATTAGAAGACCAGGATTTTAAAGAAAAAATGAACAACAGCATCAAATCTTTTTTTGAAATTAATGATAATGGGGAAGTGAGTAATATTACTCTATGGGAAGCAACTAAAGCAACATTAAGAGGGGAAATTATAGCATATTCATCTTGGAAAAAGAAACAAAAAGAAAAAAATAGGAAAGAGTTGGAAATAAAGATTAAAGACCTGCAAAAAGAATATGAGAGGGTAAAAACAAAGGAATTAAGTATACAATTAAACATAGTTAAAAAAGCATTAGAAGAAATAGACATAAAGGAGATTGAAAAAAAATTAATACTAAGTAAACAATATTTTTTTGATAACAGCCCTAAAGCATTGAAGAAATTGTCATTAAAATTGAAGAAACAGCAAGAAAAATCAACAATAGTTATGGTCAAAGATGTAAATGGTTCCCTCCACAGGGGAAAATCAGGAATCGCTGCTTGCTTCAGGGAATTCTACCAAGATCTTTATACTCCAGAATCGCAGGTGAATGATCAAGAAATTAGGAACTATTTGAAACAACTAAGCCTCCCATTAGTGACCCAGGAACAAAATAATAATTTAGTACAACCAATAGTAGAGGAAGAGATAGTTAAGGCTATTCAGAAAAGCAAAACTGGAAAAAGCCCAGGTAGCGATGGATTTACTTATGAATTTTACAAAGCATTTCAACATGTATTAATACCAATTTTAAGTAGGGTCTTCAACGACATATTGGAGATTGGACGGTGGCCGAAAACTTGGAGTACAACTGTGATATCAGTAATCTATAAAGAAGGGAAAGATCCAGCAAACTGTTCATCATATAGACCAATATCATTACTAAATGTGGATCATAAGTTATTCACAGCAATCATGGCAAATAGACTTACAAACTTGCTTCCTGATTTAATCAATCTTGATCAAACAGGATTTGTTAAAAATCGTCTACTAGGAGATAACATTAGAAAGACAATCAATATTATAGATTATATTCAAAAAACAAATAATCAAATGTTAACATTAATGCTGGATGCTGAGAAGGCTTTTGATCGTTTACTATGGCCTTTTCTAATGGGGGTGTGTGAAAAATTTGGTTTTCATTATAGATTTTTAAATTTGTTAAGCGCTATATATAACAACTCTAGCGCAAGAGTAAGAGTAAACGGCACACTTTCTGACATTTTTACAATTGAAAGGGGCACAAAACAAGGGGATCCATTATCGCCACAGTTATTTGCTTTATGTATTGAACCGCTCGCAGAAAAAATAAGAAAAAATATGCAGATAAAAGGAGTCGTCATTGAGGACATGGAACATAAAATAGCACTGTATGCTGACGACGTGATTTTATACCTGACAGATGTATGCAACTCGTTACCAACTTTGATGGAGGAAATAGAAGAATATAGCTCCCTATCAGGATACAAGCTAAATTTGAGCAAAACGGAAGCAATGGAAATAGGGGGTCAATTAAGCCATGCTTTTAGAAAACAATATGAGTTCAAGTGGGAGCTGACCAAGGTTAAGTATCTGGGAGTGAATATTCCTAATAATCTTGAAAATTTATATGCGTTTAATTACGGGAAGCTGGAAAATGCAATAAAAAAGGATTTAAATAGGTGGAAAATAGTACCCTTTACATTATTAGAAAAAATTAGCGTATTTAAAATGAATATCCTGCCACGTTTTCTTTTTTTGTTCCAAAACCTCCCACTTTTTGTACCAAATGCTTCATTTAAACAGTGGGACAACCTACTAAGGAAATTTCTATGGGATGAAAAGAAACCAAGAGTAAAAATGAAAACTTTACAACAACGAAAAGAAATAGGGGGTCTTGCACTGCCAAATTTAGTTAATTATTTTAATGCTGCACAGATAAAACCTATCCTAATCATGAACAGCAAAAAGTGGAATCCAAAATGGAAAACTATGGAAGCCGACCTAGTAGGGCAATGTAATGTATGGTTTCCAAAAACTAAAACTACATCGTATAATTTCACTGCAACACATACAGTTAAAATTTGGAAGAGACTATGTAAAGCAGTGAAGACTAAAGATAAAGATTGGATATGCTTGAGAGACATAAAACAAGATCCAGAATTTCTCCCCAACAAAGAGGACAAAGGGTTCAGTCTATGGGGAAGCAAAGGTCTCGTACGTTTTTATCAGATGTATGATGAAGAAGGCTTTGATTCCTTTGAAAACATAGAAAGAAGATATCAATTGCCTAGGAGCCACTTTTATAGATACTTGCAAGTAAGAAGTTATGTGAATAGAAATATAAAGATAACAACCTTAAGTGAGATCCACTTCTTTGTAAGAGAAATATTAAAAGTAATAGAAATTGGTAGTATAAAAAATGTAACTGGACAAATTTACAGGATATTCCAACAGAATGAAGGAAAAACAAATTATATAAAAGAAAAGTGGGAAGATGAACTGAAAATATCCATTTCGGAAAAGGAGTGGGAACAGACATTTAAAGAAATTTATAACCATTTAAAATCCATATACTGGCAGGAATTTGCTTGGAAAGTAAACATTAGATATTTTAGAACACCATCAACAATAAAATACAAACAGTTTTCTTCCAGTTGTTGGAGAAACTGTGGGAACAATAATGCGGACCACTCACATATTTTTTTTACATGTGACAGATTAAAACATTATTGGGGAAGGGTAATAGAGTCAATAAAGAAATTTCTGAGAATAGATGCCATAATCCAGCAGCACAATATAATGCTTGGAATACCCCCTGATATAAGTAGTGAACATATACATTTTTTTTTTGTCCTTAGAATTACAGCATTGAAACAAATTACAAGGCAATGGAAAGCGCCAGACGCACCAAATGTTAAAAAGTGGTTAGTCTCCATTCAAGAAATGTATGACATGGAGAAGGTATCATACAGCATTATTAAAAAGAAAAAAGTTTTTGAGAAAAGATGGGCACTTTATCAGTTGAATAAACACGATGTATTTGGGGAAGATGAATGAAGGTATGGGGGAATGGGTCGGTGAAGGGGAGTGCGTGTGTGAGAGTGGGGGTGATGTGAGTGTGTGTACGTGTGTTGAGTGTGAGTGTTGCATGTGCGTGTGTATGGGTGTGCGTGAGGGGATGGGGGTAAAGTGTTAAAGAGGTAACAAAGCTAATATTGGAACATGTAAAAAAAAAAAAGCCAAAGATTGAATATGCATAAGTCTTTTTTTTTGCTTTTTATTTAAAGGGATTTACTTAATTATTCTACTTTTTTGTCTTCTCTTTTATTTTTCCCCCTCCAATCAAAGGTTTGGAATAAGAGTACATAAATCAAAGGAATAAGATGAACAGAATTGTGGTAAAGAAATGTACAAATGTATTAAATGCTGCTGGAGGAAGTAATATATAGAGTATAATAACTACATGGACATTATGGTTGGACCCTTTTGATATATTGTAGTTTATTTATGTATTATGTGTTGTGTTTTTTTTTCTTTTCCTTTGGTTGAATATGACAGTTCTTTGTTTGTTTGTCTTTGTATTTATTTTTCTATACACAGGGTGAGACGCACAAAAAAAAAAAGGGGTGTGAATAAGTGTGAGATGTGACAATAGAAATTGTTGAATGATATCATTGCTTCACACAATAAAGTATAAAAAAAAAGAACAGCACTGATGATTCAGTGAGTAGCATATTTAAAAAAAAGAATGTTTAAGGTTATTTTAGGGACACTATGTCAATGCCCATAGGAAGCCATTCTGAATTAGACGGGGGGCAAATGAGCCAAAATAGCCAACACAGGACCAATCATCAAAATGTTGGTGTCAATCGTTCTATTTCATCCTAGACACTCCAGAAAAGGGGCTACAAATGTTAAAAACTGGAATTTTCCTTTAAGTGATACGGTGTTAAACAGTATAGCGTACAACCGAATGCAGAAGATAACATCTCTTTGTTACTCAGAAGTATCAGCTACATCTTACAAAAACCCCTCATTCTTAACCCTCTCCTGACCTTTTTTTTTTGTAAGATGTAGCTGATACTTCTTACAGAAGTCTCACATGCAGTGTGCACATTATGATACCCTCATGAAAAAAAAAGAAGTATTGCATTTTATCACTTTCAGTTAAGAGGTATTTTCGGGTATGATGGCATGCAACATGCAAACATGGTACAGCTAACAGTCATTCCATTAAATCAAGTCGTACATGAGCTGATAGCCGACGAGGCACGTAGCACCGAGTTGGCTATAATCTATGTACGACAAGATTGAGTGGAATAACTGTTTTATTCGATCCACATTCATTGGATTTTGAGAAACAGAGCATTTTTATTTTTTGCAAATTCGATAAATAAAAACTTTATACAAAGCATCCGACAAAATAATTTCTGCTTAGAATGTAAACAAACTGGCGAAATGACAGGAGCAATTTGTTAAAAATGTGATCATAATAATTCTTGAAAAATAAAAAAAGAGATGCTTTTACCATCAAATACTTTCATTCCATATTTTGTTGCTTTTTTTAGATGCGTCCACGCATCTCTATAAGAGGCTGTGTCCTGTTGGTCCGTCCGTCCGTCCGCCGTCCGTCCGT
>JAODJS010000012.1:66213009-66223415 GCA_027576325.1 Sciades assimilis | reverse complement strand
CTGAACAGTCATTTCCAATAATAAAATGCAAAAGTAAAAAATGGTGGATACACCATTTTGCAACGAAACTCTTCAAACCATTTATTTACAATAATTTTAAATTAAGCAAGACTTACTGACATTTAAAAATATACATAAAGCTGATATTTTTGAAGAACAAAAGAGGATTCTCTATCAGAAAGACTTACAATAAAACATACAAGTCTGACCTGTCATAATATACAGTTTCATTTAGTGGAGCAAACACAAATTTCTTTCATGTTGGCTATAAACACATGAAAAACATATTCACTGAACATTGACACTCCTTTTTGACACATTCAGAGTGATCACAAATCCTCTTTGTCACATATTTTCATTATTGCTCAGCATTATTTTGGTTTTAAGACATCTAATTTCATCAATATAGTCAACTATGCAATCTATAAAATGTGATAAATGACAAGGATCAGCAAATTAATATGGTCTAATTGTACCAGAAGTAAACAGCTTGTGTCTTAGTTATTAGCTCATCCAGCCGACAGCTTATACTATCATGTCTGGCGTCTGTCTGGTGTCATGCACATTTCACAAAAATCGCTTCTTCTGTCTCACTTCTTCACCGATTTTTATTCTTTTTGGCAGGAAGGTTGGTTTGATTGGGCTGCATATAGCTTCTACTCACATTTGTGTAATTCCAATTAATAATGAAGATATGGAGTAATTAAGCCCTAACGAGCCATTTCCACACAAATCACTTCTTCTCCCTCAATTCTTCACCGATTTAGATTCTTTCTGGCATGAAGGTAGGGGTACCTAGGGTGCATATAACTTTTACCCAGATTTGCTTCATTACAATTATTAACAAAGTTATGGACTAATTAAGCCTTAATGAGCAGTTCAACAAAAATCGCTTCTTCTCAGTTAATTCCTCGCCTTTTTGGATTCTTTCTGGCAAATAGGTCGGTATTCATACAGTGGCTATCGCTTCTATATACAGCTTGTACATAGTGTATATAGCTTGCAACATTGATTGTGCAAGGTAGCCCACTTTAGATCATTCCTTCTGGACTAGATGAGGCCAGAGTGAGCGACTCCATCATTGACGGTCTCATTAAGGAATACCTATAGCTGTCCAATACCTGAAAAACTAAATAAAAACTAAACTAAAAAAAATTAGTCAATTCATCAAAATAAAATGCAACTAAAATTATTATATACTTGTAAAACTAATTTGAGATTAAAAAAAAAAAAATACAAACTGTAAGATAAAAATATTTCTGAAGATCTGAAGTCCACCAATAGAAGTCCTGAAGCCCAACTCGATATAAAGGCTGAAGGTTTGTGGACCAGGGGAGTTACAGCATCCTTTGACGTCCGTGTAATGCATGCAAACTCCCAGAGTAACCAGAAAAAGCATACAGCGGAGATTTTCAAAGAACAAGAAAATGAAAAGAAAATACCAACAAAGAATCCTTAGTGTAGAAATGGGTACCTTCACACCCCTGGTTTTTGGAACCAATGGCGGCATGGGAACCGAATGTCAAATGTTCCTTAAGAACCTAGCCGAAAAATTCACAGAAAAATGGGGATGATTATGCTACTGCAATGACGTGGATAAAAACGTCATTTGAAATAATGAAATCAGTACATTTATGTATTAGAGGATCAAGAACACTTTCAGAAAACAACCAATGAAACAGTGGATGATTTTAGTTTACTTTCTGTCAGAGCTGAGGTTTTGTAAAAAAAATTTAATGTTTTAAACTAATTGAGGAATAATTTATGCTGTTTTTATCTTAAATGAAATAATGCACTGATTATTATTCAGTACCTACACTGTATTTAAGAAGATTTGTGTAATAATAATGTGTTCGGGGGGGGGCGCTGTTGCGCAGGAGGCATGTAGGCTATCTTTTGTGAGGCTCCTACAGGGACATATTCTATTTCGATGAAAAACAGATAAGTGAACTTTTTAATTTTGTTTAAACGTTAGATTGTTTTATATAAAGCACTTAAGATAGTAGTGGTTTGGCCGAAGAGAGAACTATGAAGCCACCTGCAAGTAAACCGCAGTCTAGCCGAGCACGTCATGGCAATGCTAGCTCTGCTAGCGAATCCCAGGAGGACTGCACTGAGAATGAGCAGCTAACCGCTGGCATGCTAACGAAAGCCTTGGACTCCCTCAGATTTGACATTTGCGCAAAAATAGATCAATCTGTGAGTGGACTACAAGCAGATATTGCTGCCGTCAAGGAAGAACTGACTTCGTCAGTAAATGCCATTCAGAACACCGTAGACGACCATGAAGGACGTCTGAGAGAGTTGGAGACCTCAGCAACATCTACTAGTGACTCTGTGTCCGCAATTGGTGTCTCGATGTCTGAGCTCCAAAACCAAGTTAAAGAGTTACAAGCTAAGTGTGAGGACCTTGAGAACAGATCTCGGAGGAATAACATGAGACTAGTGGGCATCCCTGAAGACCTAGAGGGGCCAATGGTTACGGAGTTTGTCTCCAATCTGCTGCAAGAGGTGCTTAAACTGGATGAGAAACCTTTACTTGATCGAGCCCATCGGACCTTGCAAGCCAAACCGAAGCACAATCAACCTCCGAGACCTTTTGTCATCAGAGTTCACTACTTTCATGTCCGCGAACTCATCCTCCGTCAGGCACGTCAACTGCAATCTCTCTCATTCAACGGACGACCTGTCCACATTTTCCCGGATCTGTCTGCCGCTGAGGCAAAGAGGAGAGCAGCGTTTGGAGATGTGAGGAAACGGCTACGTGAGATAGAAGGCGCTCGCTTCGGATTTCGTCTGCCTGGGAAGTTTCGCATCACTCTGCCTGGGGCTAAGGAGCGCATGTTTACCGATTCTCAGTTGGCAATGGACTATGTCGTCTCTACGGTTCAAGATAGCGAGGCTCCTGAAGAAGCCGGTGCAACAGAGTGACAGTTGTCCTGATTTCTTACGGTAATGTCTTGAACGAAAATGTTGGGCAATTTTCTATTTTTCCGACAGCTGGTTAGCTCGAATTTGCCACTTTGGCCAATTCAATCATTGACAATTCTAACTTTTTTCTTTTCTCTTTTTTCTGATAATGAAAGAGAAATGCTTTATACCCTTTCATATGTTTGTTTACTTTATCTGTTCAGTTTGTTAAATGTTTGCCTCAGGTGCCCTTTGGATACTAGTCTAGTCTAGTTAATTGCAGTGCACCATGGATCAGTCTAGGTTTTGTTTTGATGGTAGGATGATGACACCACGTTCGGGGAGGTGTATGTGTGGGGAGGGATTATATGTATTTTCTGTTGATTTGTGTAGGCTTATGTACAGCAGTTTACTTTTCTTATTGGCTATACAGCAATTTTTGGTTTCAGATTGGTATGACTTCAGCGACTAGCAGTACTCATAGAGTTGCAAGCAGGCCTATCACTTTTGCTAGTTGGAATGTGAGAGGTTTAGGAAAATCCACTAAACTCACAAAGGTTCTTTCTCATTTAGATAATTTGGGTGCCCAGATTGCTTTTATTCAGGAAACACATCTGAACATTTCTGACCATGCTAGAATTCGGAGAAGATGGGTCTCTCAATCTTTCCATTCTTTGTTTAACAGTAAAGCCCGTGGGGTTGCAATTTTAATTCATCGCTCAATCCCATTCACTTCATCCTCTGTTGTGGCTGACCGTAATGGTCGCTATGTCATTGTTAAAGGGAGTCTTTATGACACTCCATTGATCTTAGCTAATATTTATGCCCCAAACCTTGATGACGAACAATTTTTTGTTAAGTTTTTCTCTTCCATACCTAATATTGACTCACACCTAGTTATCATTGCTGGGGATTTAAATTGCTGCCTTCAAAATTTGGATACATCAGCCACAAGGAAATTTGCAATTTCAAAATCTGCCAAGGTTATTAATGCTTATCTTAATAATTATGGACTTACAGATATATGGAGGCGCTTGAATCCCAATATAAGAGGCTATTCCTTTTATTCCCCTGTTCACCACACACACACACGTATTGATTATTTTCTCATCGACTGTAAATTACTTCCACTTGTACAGAGTTGTAACTACCACACCAGAGTTATCTCCGACCATTCACCTCTTTTATTGACCATTAAGATGGCTCAAAAATCTACATCACGCCCACCTTGGAGACTAAACACACTTTCCCTATCCGATTCTAATTTTGTTGAATTTGTCTCACAACAGATTGACTTCTTCATTGACACCAATGGTACTGCTGACGTGAATCATAGTACATTGTGGGAAACGTTTAAAGCCTATATGAGGGGCCAACTTATATCCCGTGCATCCTATGACAAGCAGCTGCGGTCATTTACTCTTTCCGGTCTTATGGACCATATTCAGCATCTAGAAAACCAATATGTTGACTCACCCTCCCCCGATTTATATAAAGAGATGCTTCTCCTTAAGGCTAAATTTGAAAACCTTAGTACAGACCACGCAGAGGAGTTGATTTTAAAGTCCAGACACAACTACTATGAATATGGTGACAAGCCTAGTCGCCTCTTGGCACACCAACTTCGCAAGTCTGCAGCTTCACGCAATATTTCAGAAATAAACACCAGCAGCGGCCTTTCTCATGATCCTCAGGAAATTAATGATGCCTTTCAGAACTTTTATATATCATTGTATTCCTCTGAACATCAACCCACATCTGACGATTTGTCAAAGTTTTTTATTAGCCTTCCCATTCCAACAGTATCAGAAGATATTGTTGAAAATCTTGAAAAACCCTTTACACCATCAGAGGTGAGAGAGGCTATTAAAGCCATGCAGAGCGGAAAGAGCCCAGGACCTGATGGGTATCCAGTAGAGTTTTTCAAAAGATTTTCAGACAAACTCACTCCTCTTCTCCTTAATATGTTTACTGACTCCCTTGAATCTGGCATGCTTCCCAAAACATTGCGTTCTGCCCAAATTTCCTTGCTTTTAAAAAAGAATAAAGACCCTCACTGCTGTAGTTCCTTTCGCCCGATATCTTTATTAAATGTGGACTGCAAAATTCTAGCTAAAATCCTTGCCCGCCGTCTTGAAAAAATTCTGCCTGATATCATATCTACCGATCAGACCGGCTTTATTAAGAACAGATTTTCCTTTTTTAATGTAAGGCGTTTGTTTAACATTATTTATCATCCATCTGACTCTCCTACTCCTGAAATTTTAGTTTCTTTGGATGCCGAAAAGGCCTTTGATAGGGTTGAATGGAGTTATCTTTTCTATACCCTTGAAAAGTTTGGCCTAGGACCAAAGTTTATTTCCTGGATTAAGTTACTGTATACTTCTCCCCTCTCCTCAGTCCGCACCAATAACACCTTTTCAAAATATTTTCAGGTAGAACGTGGCACAAGACAGGGCTGTCCTTTATCGCCCTTGCTATTTGCCTTGGCCATTGAGCCCCTGTCCCTTGCCCTGAATCATTCTAAACTTGTGAGAGGCATATTTAGAGAAGGTCAGGAACAAAAAGTGTCATTATATGCCGATGACTTACTTTTATATATCTCAGACCCAGCTACGTCCCTCCCCCATGTATTTAGCATCTTAGATCATTTTCACCACATCTCAGGATATAAACTTAACTTGGATAAAAGTGAATTATTTCCCATTAATAAGGCAGCCTGTCAGTATTCATTTACTTCTCTCCCTTTCAGGGTCTCAAAAAGTTTCACTTACCTTGGTGTCAATGTTGTGGATAAATTCTCCAATCTTTTTTCTGCAAATTTCTCACCCCTCCTCAAACGCACTGAGCTTGACCTTAAACAGTGGAGTTCACTTCCACTTTCTGTTGTTGGTCGCATCAATTCAGTCAGAATGAACATTCTTCCTAAATTTACTTATCTATTCCAGTGCATTCCTATATTCATTCCTAAATCATTCTTTCACAAACTTAACTCTATTATTTCATCCTTTGTGTGGAATTACAAATCGCCGCGTATAGCGAGAAGTGTGTTACAACACCCAAAGTGTCTTGGTGGTATGGCAGCACCAGACTTCCAAGCCTATTATTGGGCCTCCAACATACGTGCAATTGTCCACTGGCTGTATGAGGATCCAGGCGCTGATGCGCCTTCATGGTGTGTCTTGGAGGCTAGGTCATGCCAACCCTCCTCTTTGCCAGCTTTGGTCTACTCCTCTATTCCTGACAACTCAACAAACATCTCCAGAAATAAGGTTGTTAAATCAACTTTAAAGATTTGGACTCAGATGCGCCGTCATTTTGGATGGACATCTTTCTCTTTAAACTCACCCATTCATTCTAACCATAAGTTCACACCATCCTTAATAGACAACTCATTTTTGTCCTGGCAGAAATTAGGCATTGGCTGTTTTAATGACCTCTTCTCTGATGGAGCTTTCTCCTCTTTTGATCAGTTGTGTAAGAATTATAATCTCCCCAAATGTAACTTCTTTCGTTATCTCCAGGTCAGAGACTTTCTGCGTAAAGCACTTTTTTCTTTTCCAAATCTCCCCCCGTGCAATCCACTTGATAGTCTTTTAGTACAACCTCAGTCCTTTAAGAGAATAATTTCTATTTTATATAATAAGTTTACCCAGGAGCGTCATTCACTACTTCCTGCCTTAAAGGCTGATTGGGAGTTTGACCTAGGGGAGAATATCACAGACAATGTGTGGTTATTGGTTTTACAGCGAGTACATAATACTTCAATATGTGCCAGACACAGTCTGATGCAATGCAAAATTTTACATCGCACCCATTGGACTAACCTAAAACTGTCTAAATACTTTCCTAACATTAGCCCTAACTGTAATCGATGTCACTCCTGCCCTGCAACTCATGCTCATATGTTTTGGGGATGTCATACACTACAAAACTTTTGGTTTTCTATTTTTGATTTTATTTCTGAATGTATGGGAGAGAAAGTTGACCCCTGTCCTCTATTGGCCATCTTTGGTATCCCCTCAGACCATCTAAAACTGTCAAAAGCCCAGACAGACTGTATTGCTTTTGTGACTTTTCTTGCCAGACGTTTAATTTTACTGAAATGGAAGGATCCCCATCCTCCAACTTTTATACATTGGATTAAAGATGTGTTATTTTTCCTTAAGCTAGAGAAAATAAAGTACTCACTGAGGGGCTGTGTTAAAAAGTTTTTTGACCTTTGGGATTCTTTTTTCAACCTTGTCCAAGATAAAATCCAGCTCTCTGACGACTGAAAAGTCTCTTTTAGGCCTGTGTTTTAAGTCTTTCCTTAATCTATGACGCTGCTGTTATAATAGCCTTGTATACTCCATACCTGGTATTGTTTTGTCCTGTCTTGTTTTGTTTTGTTTTATTTGTCCTCCTTTTGGGGTGGGTTGTGTTGTAATTTTATTATTTTATTGTCTTTGTATCTGTCTGTTTTACCTTTGTGAGATATGTCATTGATAATTTTCATCACTGGTTTGTACTATTCTGTGACAGTCTCAATAAAAAAAAATAATTAAAAAAAAAATAATAATAATGTGTTCCTTGTGTTTTCATTTTTTCATTTCACAATAAAAAGCAGCTTTTTATTTTATCTCTTGACACACCAAAATAAAATATATATTAATTTTTCCATCATATAGGCTCCGGCTTGCCTGCGACCCTGTAGAACAGGATAAAGCGGCTAGAGATAATGAGATGAGATGAGATATTTTTAAGATAAAAATATTTTAATAAAAATAAAAGCTCATGAAAAGTTATCTTCAGTTATCATCAGAAAAGTTCAATAGTTCAATCAGTAAAAGCCACAGAAAATGGCAAAAAAATTTAATTCTCTATTCTTTATGCTAACCTTCCCCAACAAAAAGAAAAAGGTTTTGAAACAGTTCTCTCTAATTTTCATTTTATTCTTTAATTCTGGTGAATAAAAAGTATTTTTTAGTATCCAGTATCTACAAGCAATTGCATTAAATATAATAAATAAAAATGTAAATACATATAAACCATGTTTTAGATAGGTATAATCATGCAGATTAACCAACACACCCACCACCAACTTTTGATAAACTAGAAATTCTGGTTAAGTATTAAACCACTTAAATATTACTAGCACAATAAAAACATACATAAACATACATATCGAGATCTGGAGAAATTGTGTTAATAGTCATGTATATCATCTTCTTGAATGAGATCACTGAAAGCATATACAGTACATGGGATCATCATTCTTTTGGAAAGTCATCTGTTCAAAGAGAGAAAAAAAACAAAACAATCTGTCACTCATCACTGAATACAATTTTTTTCACTAACAAACCCTTTTACTACAAACTTTTGCATATAACAAACTAAGTTCACCCCCCCCCCCCCAATGAGTCAGAGTATTCATAAAAACATCACTGTATTACATCCACGCTTGTTGGCACTGTTTGGTCTGAGCACAATTAGGACTAATTACAGTACGATGCACCTGTTCCAGATTAGAGTGCAATCACAGCACATGTTTATAAGGACTCTCTAAACACACAGACTTGGTGAAGTATTCATGCTGCACTGAGTGTCTCACATTACCAAGCCTTGTATCTATGTATTGCCTTTCTGGTTTTGATTTTGTTTAGTGTATTTGGACTCTGCCTTTCGTTTTTGCTCTGTCGTTCTGTTTGTGCCTCGCCTGACCATTGTCTGTTTTCACGACTCTGCCTTTGTCTTACATTTTTAACTGTTTGCCTGCCTGTTTGTAAATAAACACTCTTCCTGCAATTACATCCGTCATTCACCTGCTTACATGACACACTGAGCCAAATGTTCCTCTTCCCCCAGAGACAAATAATAAGTAATCAAGACTGCAGTCAAGTTAACAATACGTGTCAATGCAATAAAACAAAGGCTTAACAAGCCTCGCTAAGGTGTCAAACATGAAAAATGATCAAGAACAGTGATCAAAGGATCAATAAAAGGATGAAATGACTGCTGATACTGTGAAACTTAACACCGAGTTAAAGTGCACCAGCAGTGTTTTTATACCCCCCGCCAGGGCTCAAGTTGTAGGGGGATGGGGGGGGATGCCATCCCCCCTTCAATGAAAATGGTCAAAAATCATCCCCCCTCAATGAAAATGGTTAAAAATCATCCCCCTCTGAAACAGACATCCCTTGTGTAATTTAAACAGTTAATATGGACACTGATTCTATATTAAAACTTCGTCTAACTTTCATGAACATATATTAGGGCCTATGTAAAAATAAAAAAGAACAGTGATGGAAGACCTGCGCGAGTAAGCCAGCGAATTCCGCTCCTCTCGAGCCGTCAGGTTCAAAGAAGCAGCGGGTAGACGTTTTTTTTCTTCAGTTTGACGGACTATCATGGCCAAACGCAGTGGACAACAGGACCTTAGACGGTTTTTTGGTAAAATTGCCAGACAAGACATTCCAGAAGGTAAGTAAAGACACAAAATACCAGGCATAGGTCTATTGTCACTATAAATAGATTGATAAGTCTACCGACCGTATAATTTAATTTGTGGCCATAACATAACGCGATAACAGCACAGCTGATATGTCGGGACTGGGGTCGAGCACTTGTTCTTCTCTCTATCTAGCCAGCAGTAGCCGAGCTCTGATTCACATTAGTTTTGATTTTACAAGTCTGGCCGTGTGTTTATCTGGGATTCGCTGCTACGGTAGTAAATATGTGGACATTCACGTAGCCTAAAGCCGGTCTGTACATTAAAGTGAGCGGGAGCTATCCCGGACCGAACCATTGACGTGGACCACGGGGAGAACTAATTTTAACTATTTTTTGTCACTTGTCTTACTCTTGCATTAATATCAATTCAACTGCATAAATTCACCACGGCAGCGCAACCGCCCGCTGCATCACAGTGGATTAAATAGGTTCTACCACCATGTAAGCCTAAGGTAGGATAATTCCCCCTCGACCCCTCCCAAATGTTTCAGATGGTTTGCCCCAAGGCTCGTCTTTTAAATCACACTGGCGCGAAACAGAGCGCACCAGTGATGGAAAACAGAAAGAGGCCAGGTGGAACGGAGAGGGCTAAGATCAGAAAAAGAAAGGAGGTGGCAGCCAAATGTGCCAAATTAACTGACATCTTCTCAAGACAAGCTGGTAGGTTACTGAGAGATATATGGATAATTGGCCTGGTTGTGAATTTTATCATACAGTCTGCAAATAGGCAACGTGGCGAACGTTTGCAATGTCAACTCAACTGGTTGGCCTATCGTATCGGGTTGGCCTATAAGTTTCTCTTGACTCTTTCAAACACCCAGGTTGCATGCGAGCGGAGCTTCTCTGCCTTAAAATTTGTGAAAACCAGGGTACGAAGCTCAATGTCGCAGGAACTCCTTGAGGCATTTATGCTCATGTATGCTGAAAAGGTGACATTCCATGTCCCAACAGCTAGCCGCTGTGTCCAAGGATCAGGTCGCCGAGGCCCCTGCCTTCGACTGCCA
>JAODJS010000012.1:65249967-65264533 GCA_027576325.1 Sciades assimilis | reverse complement strand
GTCTGCACTTGCATCTGTCTCCCAACCATCTCTGACAGAATACTTCACACTCCCTGAGAAAGAGAAGCACATTCACCTGTTCAGGAATAAACTAATGTTAATGGTGTTAAAACAGCCACCGTCAAGTGGTGTGAATGGAGTCTTGTTGTTGGACATGACTCGGATCAATAGTGGACTTGACTCGCATTTTTTTTAATGCCTTGGACTTGAGTTGGACTTGAACACTGGGGACTCAAGACTGCATTCGGACTCGAGGTTTAATGACTCGACTACAACACTGCTAGAAACTGGGTACCTTTGGATTCAAGACTTTCACAAGCAAAGAGAATGTGATTTATACGTTTTGGACAATGTGAGAATTACAGGCGGAGGACATTTCCACGTTGTTCGTGTCTCATCAGCTGAGACAAACTGCTGAACATCTCACTGCTTCTGTAGTGGAATTTAATAAACAGTATTAGGATGTCAGTTTAGAGGGATCTGTGAGTTTTGGGATGTAAGTGTTTCCATTTTGGTCATTCACTTCATGGAGTGTTTTTCAGCAACCAAAAGAGGATTCCATGAAAAACCAGAGCTAGATAGACTATATGGCTGTATTAATGGGCTGCATGATGGTGTAATGGTTAACGCTGTCGCCTCATAGCAAGAAAGTTCTAGGTTCGAGCCCAGTCGACGACGGGGGCCTTTCTGTGTGGAGTTTCTCCACGTGTCTGCGTGGGTTTCCTTCAGGAGCTCTGGTTTCCCCCACAGTTCAAAGACATATGGTTAGGTTAACATGGGGCAGCCTTGGGCTGAAGTGCCCTTGAGCAAGGTGCCTAACCCTCAACTACTCCCTGGGTGCTGTAGTATAGCTGCCCACTGCTCTGGGTGTGTGTGTGTGCTCGTTGCTCACTTGTGTGTGCATGTGTGTGTTCACTGTGTTTACCATGCTGTGGGGTTAACATACATTAACTGTGAACTTGTACTAAGTCTCCATGACATTTAAGGAGAAATTCACTTTATTTTTTTTTTTTTAACATTCTTTTTATTTCAGTTTAGAATATACATGACATCATAAGACATGTCTGAGTAAGTTGTAGCGTTAAATGCAGTAACTGACAATTACAAAAATCCCCAGCAAAATAATAATAACAGAGAAAATAATAACACAGTAGCAACCAAAGGTACAGGACCAAGGACAATTTAAGGATCAGATACAAAGCAAAAACAGATACAAAAAACAAACAACAACAACAACAACAACAAAACACACATACAGAGAGGCCACCTCAAAATATGTAATGACTAATCACAATCTTTGCTATAGAGTAAACATTTTGCTCTAGCCTATTCTATGGTAAGTGTGGTGTGTGTCTTTATATAGTCCAGAAAAGGTCCCCATATTTTCTTATAAGTGTCTTTTGCTGAACCCTTTGCTAAGCCCTTCAGAGAATGTCTTATTTTTTCCAACTTGAGAAAATACAGAACTTCCTTGACCCAATGTGTTACCGTTGGGGGTTTGCAGTCTTTCCATTTCATCAAAATCAGCCGTCTGGCCAGAAGAGTTAGGAAGGCAATACTATGGGATTGTGCTCTAGTTAGACCTAAATGATCAGGTACCACCCCAAATATCCCAATCACAGGACATGGTGATACTGGTTGACCAAGGAAGCCTGATATGATGTCAAAGATGGATGACCAATATTGTGCTAGTTTATTACATGACCAGAACATGTGGGTATGTGATGCAGGAGTACACTTACAGCGATCGCATAGAGGGTCAGCATCAGGAAACCGTTTAGACAGTCTTAGTTTAGTCCAGTGGGAACGGTGTAAAACTTTAAATTGTAGGAACCCATGTCTGGCACATATTGAAGAGCTATGAACCCGCTCCAATGCTGCCTCCCACGTTTCTTCACTAATTGACTCCCCTAGCTCACCTTCCCATTGAGATTTTAATTCAGAGGTGTTTGCGGATGAGAGTGCCATCAGCCTACTATAACAGGCAGATATGACACCCTTGAATGACACAGGCCTTAGTAGTACCTGGTCATAGGGAGCACAAGGAGGTTGTCTTGGAAATGTTGGGGATATATTCCTAATATAGTTACGAATTTGAAGAAAGCGGAAAAAATGAGTTTTAGGGATATCAAACGTGTCATGAAGATACTGGAAAGAGACAAAAGTACTATTGTGATATAAATCCTCAAACTGCTTAATCCCTGCATTGTGCCATATTAGGAAGGCCTTGTCCATAACAGATGGTTTAAAGCAATGATTAGCATAGACGGGTGCTCTAAATGAAACAGAGTGCCAGCCAAAATGCCTCCTGATCTGCGTCCATATTTTCAGAGATGTTTTCACTAGCAAATTAGTTGTGTGATTTGTTTTGGATGAAAGAGATGCATATACAAGAGCTGCTAATGAAGATGGTTTACATGACTGTGATTCAATATACTGCCAAGAAAGTGCATCAGCACCAGGGTCCTCATATAGCCAATGCAACATAGGTCTTATGTTACATGCCCAATAGTATGATTGAAAATCTGGAAGAGACATGCCACCTAAACGTTTTGGTTGAGTCAGAAGACTTTTTCTTGCTCTAGCAGTTTTGTAGTTCCAAATGAAAGATGAAAGGATGCTGTCAAGTTTGCGAAAAAAGGACTTTGGAATAAAAACAGGTATATTCTGAAACAAATATGTAAACTTGGGGAGTATAGACATTTTTATAGAATTAATTCGTCCTGCTACTGACAGGGGGAGTTGAGTCCAGCGTTTTAAGAGCTGTTCAACTTTTGTCATAAGAGGGAGGAAATTCTCTTTAAATAGTTTGGAGAATTTATCTGGCACATTTATTCCCAGATATGTAAACTTAGAAGTTACTTTGAAAGGGGATGTGTTGAATGACATTGAACAAGCTACACTATTTACTGGGAAGAGCTCGCTCTTAGACAGGTTGATTTTATAACCTGAGAGCTTACCAAATCTTTCCAATATATTTAATGCAGCTGGGAGTGAATGAGAGTAGTCAGAGAGGTATAATAATAGGTCATCTGCATAGAGTGAAACTCTATGTTCTTGACCCTCCCTGAAAATCCCTGTGAGTTGAGTTGTCTGGCGTAAAAACAAGGCCAATGGCTCAATTGCAATAGCAAACAACAGGGGTGACAAAGGACACCCCTGTCGAGTGCCACGTGAGACTGAAAAAGGTTCAGACGAAATATTATTTGTCCTCACTGAAGACATAGGGGCTGCATACAATAATTTCACCCATGAAATAAAGTTTTTCCCAAAACCAAACCTTTCTAATGTATAAAATAAATATCGCCAGCTTATTCTATCAAACGCAGTTTCGGCATCCAATGAAATTATTACCTCAGATGCAGTAGACTGTGACGGATGATAAATAATATTGAAAAGTCGACGGATGTTGAAAAAGGAAAACCTGTTTTTAACGAATCCAGTTTGGTCTGGAGAGACAATATGTGGAAGTATAGACTCTAGACGAGTGGCCAGGACCTTTGCTAAAATCTTAAAATCGACTGGCAAAAGTGATACCGGGCGATATGAGCCACAGAGATGGGGGTCCTTATTTTTCTTTAATAACAAGATGATAGATGCCTTGCATAACGTTTGGGGCAGATGTCCCAATTCAAATGACTCATTGTACATATCCAATAACAGTGGTACCAACTGAACAGAAAATGCTTTGTAAAATTCCACTGTGAAGCCGTCAGGTCCAGGACTTTTGTTGGTTTGTAAAGAAGATATAGCTGCCTTAACCTCTTCAAGAGATATTGGACTGTCTAGGGAGTCTACAGTGGCTACATCAACCTGAGGAATAGTAATATCTGTAAAAAACTGCTCCATCTCAAGGGGGGTACAATTTTCTTCAGAAGTATATAATGATATATAATGTTCCCTAAAAGCATTGTTTATTTCTGAGAAGTCACGTGTAAGCCCATTCGGTGTCTTTATTTCAGAAATAATGTTAGAAGCAGAGGACTGTCTGAGCTGGTGAGCAAGAAGCCTATGTGCTTTCTCACCGGATTCATAGTATGAATGCCTAGATCTAAGTAGCATTTTTTCAATATCCTTTGTAGTAAATGTGTCAAATTCTGCTTTGAAGAGAAGACGTTCCTTAATTAGTTCAGGCGATGGGTCACTGGCTATTTGGCTATCAATCTGATGAATTTGTTGAGTCAGACGAGTTATTTCCTCTGTGTGCTGTTTTTTCAGGAATGATGATATAGATATCAATCGGCCTCTCATGAAAGCTTTAAGAGCTTCCCAAATTGTGCAGTGGGACACATCTTGAGTACAGTTTGTATGTATGTAAAACTCAATGTTAGCAGCAATAACCCTGGTCATATATTCATCTGAAAGCATACTTGTATCAAATCTCCAGCGTGGATGAGTTATAGGTATGTCATCAAATTTTAGTTTAAGAGAGAGAGGTGAGTGATCTGAAATGACTATTGCTTCATATGTACAAGCCTTAACTGATGGGATAAGCTTCTTGTCTAAAAGAAAATAATCAATACGGGAGAAAGTTTGGTGAACATTAGAAAAGAAAGAGTAAGCCCTGCTAGTTGGGTTAAGAGAGCGCCACACATCCACCACTGCATAATCTGTGAGAAAACTATTTATCATCTTTGCTGACCTGGATGTAGTTACTTGTCTCTTAGATGACCTGTCCAGTATGGGGTCTAAGCATGTGTTGAAGTCGCCTCCAATTATCAGATGGTGAGAGTCAAGGTTTGGAATAGAAGATAGAAATTTAACAAAAAAACCTTCATCGTCATAATTGGGTGCATACACATTGGCCAGAATTACAGGAGTATTGAATAGAGTCCCAGTGACAATTACATATCTCCCTCCCCTATCAGCAATAACATCTGAAGCAGTAAACATGACATTTTTGTGAATTATGATGGCTACCCCCCTGGACCTACTATTGAAAAGGGAGTGAAAACTCTGTGAGACCCAACTCCTTCTCAGTTTCATCTGTTCAGAGATGGACAGATGTGTTTCTTGGAGAAATGCAATCTGAACATGCAGGGTATTTAAATGTGCCAACACCTTATTGAGTTTTGTGGGTCGACCTAGTCCTTTGACATTCCAGCTAGCAAAATGAAAATAAGCCAGGATACCACCATAGCAAATATATTGGCAAATGTGTGTCCATAGCAAATGCATATTGTAAAACATATTGTGGCCATAACACATAAATTAGGTTAAAACAACGAATAAAGACAGTACAAAAAGAACAACAATAAAATACTACATTAACCCCCCTAATCCCACCCAACCAAGCACCCCCCCAACATGGGTGCAGACTCGCTCTAAGCTTATACCCCAACATGAAGCTTTAACTGCAGCTTCAGAGCCGTGGAACCACAGCTGATTTCAAACGTGAAAGAGGAGGCAAAATAACCTATGCCAACAGGTGTCATGAAGACTGTGATGTTGTAAGACCAAAAGAAAAAAAAAAAACACAAAACATAGTAGCCTGCTCAGACATAAAAATCCAAGCATGTAATGTAACATTCAACCAATCACCAAAATAGGGTAAATGCATGCCCATTAGACTATCCAAAGGCATAAAGCATTAAATATAACTTGGGGAAAACACAGATGCTAAATAAGAATCATCTCTGCGTTCAGAGTCAGTCGGTTTAAATGTCAATCAAACTAGACTACTGAAATGAACTGTTTTAAAATCCCCAGAGAAAAAAATGAATAAAAATGCAACCTGTATTAAGAGGATCATTACACACCAGGCACCTGACTTTTTGAGGCTGATTGGACGTATTTCAAAGCCTTTCTTGGATCCGTGAAGCGTTGTTCGTCTTTGTCGCGCAGGGTGATTCTGAAGGTAGCAGGATACCTGAAGCCAAACCGGGCATCGGGGATGTTTTGGAGCATCTTTCTCACGTCGTTGAACGCAGCCCGCTTTTTGGCTTCAGCAACGGTCAAGTCCCCTGATATGTATATAGTCTGTTCGTTGTACAGAAGGGCTCCTTTTTCACGGGCCAGGCGAAGTATTTGTTCTTTGACGTGGAAGAAGTGCACCCTCATGATGAAAGGTCTGGGTGCGCCGGGCTTCGGCTTAGAGAGGGTTAACCGGTGGGCTCGGTCGATGAGTGGCTTTTCCTCAAGGTCCAAGACGTCCTTTAGGAGATTGGAGACGAAATCTGTCGGCGTATTGCCCTCCTCTCCCTCAGCAATGCCAACTATTCGCAAGTTGTTCCTCCTCGACCTATTTTCCAAATCCTCACATTTATCTTGCAGCCGTTGTATTTCCCCTCTCATAGCGGCAACGGTAGCTTCCAGTTCCGTCACCGTATCGCTAGTCTTTGTGGCTGAGTCCTCCACAGCAGTTAGCCTCTCCTCTTGTCGATTAATGGTCTCCTGTATAGCCTCCGTTGTAGAACCCAGTTCCGACCTAACAGCGAGAATGTCCGCTTGAAGTCCCTGTACCGCAGACTCAATTGTATGACATATGTCGGATTTAAATGATTCAAGTATCTCACGCAGCATAGTCGCCGTAACCGCTTCATCAGTAGCATGCGGTGGACTAGCAGAAGTAGTGGCACGATGCTGCTTACTTTGCTTCGACGTTTTCCCTGATCCCGACATTGCAACCACGTAAATGGATAAACAGATAACTCCTAGGTGATTAGAAAACGTCACGAGATGAATAGATAAAGTAAATATACTGACTTATTGGTCTTTTTATGCAATTAAAAGGACACCTGTTGGGAGCTCAAAAGATTCACGTCCTCATCGCATGCCGCGCAACAGCGCCCCCCCGCAATGTTATTACTTCTGAATATTTTTTTTTCTGCATTGTTGCTCAAAGAATGAAATGGTTTGTATTTCAATGAATAATTATGAAATCTGCAAAGTATTAAAATATACAAAATTACGCTTTCTGGAAGCGGTGTTATTGTTAAAAGGTATGTTCTGAAATTCAGTCAGTCTGGTTTGATGACCACATGGATCCATGTCTTATTGATGAAAATTTAAAAAAAAAAAACTTTCATTTAAGAAAGGAATAAAATTGACATTTATTGTCATTAAAATACTCAGTGGAGTCCAGTGTAAAGAAATGTAGTTCAGCTATAACCTCAGCTGTAAACATATCTCAAGTCCAAAAAACACAAGACAGAAGATTTTAGGTGAATAGCATAATTTGGCAGGACAGTGAAAATAGCACAAAAAATTATGGGGTAAAATAATTTTAGGGCAGATTGCAGGTTCAAAGAGGGGTTACTCGAACTTGAGTTGGCATTTACAGTGGACAGGTATGGAAAGTGCAGGAAAGATTTATTATTAGAGATTAAAATGGCTGTGTCAAATGTAGACCAAGCAAGAAGTTGAAATAACTTACTTAGGCCCGTCGCCCCCTGCAGAGCATAGGCCATTGACGAGTTTCCTCCAGCTTACACGATTCTGGGCCCTCCTTTCAAGGTCAGTCCAGCTTAGTCCCAAGCTTTGGAGCTTGCTTTCTAAGTCCCTCCTCCAACTATTCCTTGGGCAGCATCTTCTCCTTTTCTCCTGTGGGTTCCAAGCGAGAGCCTGCCACGTGATGTTTGCAGGCTTCTGCAGAGTATGATCTATCCACCCCCATTTCTTCCTCTTTATCTGCAGTGCCATTGGCTCCTCCCTGGCAAGCTTCCATAGATCCACATTAGTGACCTTGTCCTTCCAGCAGATCCCAAAAATTCATCTCAGACAACTATTGACAAAGGTCTGGATTTTGTTCTGTGTCTTCTTGGTCATTCTCTATGTTTCTGCACCTTAGAGCAGGACTGACTTCACATTAGATGTAAATATGCGAAGCTTCATTTTTATTGTGAGCTCTTTCGAAGCCCAGATGTTCTTCAACATAAGATACACTTCTCAGGCCTTCCCTATCCTTGTAATGATGAGACTGTTCACGAAGATATGTAAACTCCTCTACATCCTCCAGTTTTTGCCCTTCAACCATGACCGGTACCTCGCTTGTGGTGTTTATCCTAAGCACCTGTGTCTTCCCCTTGTTGATCCTTAGACCAACCTTGGCTGATGTTTCTGCTAACTTGGTAGTTTTCTCCTGCATCTGGGAATGGTTATGTGAAAGCAGAGCTAGATCATCTGCATAATCAAGGTTGTCCCATGGCTGCTCCCATGGCGTCCATTGGATCCCGTTGTTGCCCTCCTTGTTACCGAGCTCATTATCCAATCAATGGCTAATAGGAAAAGGAAAGGTGATAGTAAGCATCCTTGCCATACTCCAATTCTAACTTCAAAAGGTTCTGATAACTGACCCTCGTGTGCAACATGGTAAGACATTCCCTCGTAGCTGGCTTTAATTAAGGCCACAAATTTCTCTGGAATTCCATAAAAGTGAACTAATTTCCATAGTGTCTCATGGTCCACACTATCAAAGGCCTTCTCATAGTCCACAAGGTTGACATAAAGTGAGAAATTCTATTTCAGTGATTGTTCTATGATGACACGGAGCGTACATATTTGATCTATGCAAGATCAATCTTACTGAAAATCTGCTTGCTGATCTTGTAGCAGGGCATCAACTGCTGCTTTCATTCTCTCCAGAAGTATCTTGTTAAGGACCTTCCCCAGTACAGATAGTTGCATGATTCCCCTGTAATTGTTACATTCACCCTTCTTAGGAACTTTTACGATAATCCCCTCCTGCCAATCTTTTAGGATGCTCTCCTCCTCCCATATCCTAGCAAAGAGCCTGTGAAGGATATATATGGATATTGCTAGATCAGCCTTCATATCTTCAGCAGGAACCCCATTAGGCCCTGCTGTTTTTCCATTCTTCAAAGTTTGAATAGCCCTCTGGATCTCATCCTTACTGGGTTTATCATAGTTCAAGGGGAGGGTTGTGTCAGATGGTGGAATATCTGGTGGGTTCTCCGGGGAAGGTCAATTTAATAGTTCTCCAAAGTGCTCCACCCAATGCTTGAGTTGCTCCTCTGCTTTGGTTAAGGTTTTGCCTCACTTGTCCTTGAATGGCTTCTCTGCACAATGATATTTTCCTGCCAGCCTCCTCGTGTAGCTATAAAGATCTTTCATGTTCCTCCTGGCCACTGCTTCTTCTGCTGCCTTTGCCATGTTCTCTGTGTACAGCTTTTTATCTCATCAAACACTTTTTCGTATTTCCTTGTGAGCCATTCCATACTGCTCCTAGGCCCTAGCCTTCGAATCTCTCGTCTAGCAGTTGTTCAAATCGGCTTTATGTTTTTTTCCTCTCCTCAATCTTCTCTAAAGTAGTTAGTGACATCCAGTCCTTGTAGGTTGATTTTTTTCCTTCTAATAGTCTCCTCAAATGCATTGATCCAAACATTCTTCTCTCTACTCCACTCAGTTTTGATATCTGTTACACCCTCTGCTTCATAAAAATCTTACCTATTTGACATACTTACCTGGAACTGGTCTTTCATCTTTGCCTCTCTGAGCAGGTCTACATTGTATAGTGTCCTAGATCCAGCAGGTTGGCTATGACATTTAAGGTGCAATTTCAAGGTTGCCAGGACAAGGTGGTGGTCCGATGCTACGTCTGCGCCCCTCTTATTCTAAGGTGTAATGTGGTGATCCCAAGCAAGGCAGCAAGTTGAAATAACAGTGTAGATAAATAGCAGGTGGTTCAAGTATGGAAATGGATAAGATGGATAGTATGGAAATGGATAGATGGATTACAGTGGCGAGAAAAAAAGTCGACACACCCTTTTTAAATGGGAGGTTTTTGTGACGCAAAACACAATAAAACCAAAATAAAGATCAGAAATTTTCCCACCATCCATAACCGCTTATCCTGTGCAGGGTTGTGAGCAAGCTGGAGCCTTTCCCAGCTGACTATGGGTGAGATGCAGGGTATACACCCTGGGCAAGTTGCCAAATCATCACAAGACTGACACATAGACACCAACAACCATTCACACTCACTTTAGAGCCACCAATTAGCCTAACCTGCATGTCTTTGGGGGAAACCAGAGAACCCAGAGGAAATCCACACAGACGCAGCAAGAACATGCAAACTCCACACAGAAAGGCCCCAGTTGGCCACTGGGTTCAAACCCAGAACCTTCTTGCTGTGAGGCAACAGTGCTAACCACTACACCACCGTGCTGCCTGGCTCACATTTGCCGAATGAAAAATGATGCACAATAGGAACAAGCATTGTTTGATGTCAGGTATTTATCCTCGAGTGGACCAAAAACACTACTCACAAAGGAGAGTTGTTGAGGTCACATGGGTCATTGACCCTCTCAGTCATCATATGTAGGTCATTAGGGTCCCTGTAGGCCTGAAGTGAACGGTGTTAGCAGTCTAGAGGGTCATTCACACCCAGCCTCCAGTGACCCTAACAACCTACAGGATGACTGAGAGGGTCAACAACCCATGTGGCCTCAACAACTCTCCTTAGGGTTGCTTTTGGTCCATTAGAGGATAAATACCTGGAACTCCCCACTAGACAGACCTGAAGAAGCCTTTCGGATGAGATGTGAAATGTCTTTAAGAATTTCAAGCAAGTCCAGTTGCTTTCTTTAGCACCTATGGTTTATGATGACCTGGATGACTGAGAACCTTCACAGACATATCAACAAGTGGAGAAAATGGAGCACCACAATCACATTCTGTCTGACTACCAATCTTTATTGATCGTGTTTGTTGACCGCTTGTTTCACTTCTGATCTAGTTTTCTGGATTGCATTTTGTCCAGCCAGCACTATGGGTGGCATGGTGGTGTAGTGGTTAGCATTGTCGCCTCACACCAAGAAGGTTCTGGGTTCAAGGCCCAGATGGGCCTTTCTATGTGGAGTTTGCATGTTCTCCCCATATCTGCTTGGGTTTCCTCTGGGTGTGCTGGTTTCCCCCACAGTTCAAAGATGTGGTTAAGTTAACATGGGGAGGCCTTGGGCTGAAGTGCCCTTGAGCAAGGCACCTAACCCCCAGCTGTGTGCTGTAGCATGGCTGCCCACTGTTCTGGGTATGTGGGTGTGTTCATTCCTTACTTGTGTGTGTTCACTGCTTCAGATGGGTTAAATGCAGAGGACAAATTTCACTGTGCTTGAATGTGCATGTAAAAAATAAAGGCTTCTTCTTATAGCCTATTTGCAGATCACTCAACCATGTGCCTGTCATTTGATCCTGAACTGTGTTTGCTGATTTTGATTTGTTTGCCTGACACTGGCTTTTATTAAACTGCTCACTTGCATCTTTGTCTGTCCTGTCTGTGACCCTGATAGTTTTGAGATGCGTTTTAAAAGAATTGACAGAATCAGCAAACTTTAGGGGTGTAAGTTGAGCATTCCACACTTCCACAGAAGCCTGGTGGGCAAGTTGACTTTTCTCAGTCTCTTTAAATAATGGTGGTACTATTGAGCAATTGGACAGTGGTCATTCAGGTTTGTGATGATGGTGGTTGCCTTTGACACTGGGAATATGGTTGTAACATTAAAGTACACAGGAAAAGTGTCTCTGTGCCCCCACCCCACCCCCTTCTGTGAGGGTACCAGCCAGCTGGCTGGCACATTCTCTTCATACACAGCCAGGGATGTCATCTGGTCCAGGTGTTTTATGTGTGTGTACTCCCATCAGTGTTGTTTTTACCTCATCTATAAACAGTGATCATGCCTGGTCTTGTGCGGTGGCTGAGGTGGCATCTGCTTGCTCAGTGTAGTAGGTTTCAAAGCATGATTTCGAGTCATACTATTATAGGAAAGTTTATTAGTTCCCAATAGCAGTACATCCAGATGTGGTTTATTCCTCTTCCACCACAACAATTTAATGGTTAACCATTAAAAAATGATTAACTTTCTAGAAGTTTCTCTCAACACATTTCCATATATTAATTAATCTACACTTAAACTTGCAGGGTTTTTCATGTAATAAAATAAAACCAAGATAAATCATGTCAGATCTAGGAAAAAGAAAAAGTCTACACTAATTTGGTTGCATAGTAATTGTGTATACTTTGTTAAAGCCCCTTTTGCTTGTAATACAGCACTCTGTGAAATTTTTTCTATCTTCAGCTGTCCAACCGAGGCCTGCTGGTGTTGTGCTAAAATAGATTGGTATTTGGAGCCATGATCCCCTGTATCTTGATGAGAGCACTAGTCCTAGGCGAAGAGAAGCAGTGACAGCATGATGCTGCCACTACCATGCTTCACCATGGGTATGGTTTCACAGATATGTTTCCACACACTTTGGGATGAGAACCCTTTGACTGGTGTGGGAGTATGAGAGGACTTCATTCACACCCAGCCTCCAGTGACCCACGCCGACCGGATGGCTCAACGACACCGTGGATGAGCTTTTCATCGGAATTCTGATTCTGATTCTATGAGAGGATAAATACCTTATACTCTCCATTAGCCAGACAGAACTGAGGAAGCCTCTCGGATGAGAGGTGAAACGTCTTCAAGAATCTTCAAGCAAGTCCAGTTGCTATCTTCTACTACCCACAGTTTACTATGACCTGGATGACTGAGAATCTTCACAGATATTTTTGCACTAAACATTTAGCATTATGACCAGAAAGTTCTACCTTGGTCTCATCAGACTATAACACATTTTGCCGTATGGTCTGGGGTGATTTAGATGGGTTGTTGTTGTTGTTGTTGTTAGAAAAGGCTTATATCTAGCCAACCTACCCCATAGCCCAGATTTATAAATAATACAGGATATTGTCACATGCAAGGATCACCCAGTATTTTCCAACTATTCCTGCAGCACCTTTAATGTTTTTGTTGGTCTCTTTGAAGCCTCGCTGAAAAGTTTTCGTCTTGCCTTTTTGTCACTATAGTATATTATAAATAAGTCATGAATAATTTAAATTACATGTACCAACCCAAGTGCAGAAACCTAGGTAGTTGCTTGTTTGTCAAAATGATGCTGGGCTAGTGTTACATTACTTTATGTGCTAGCCAACATCCATCCATTATCCATAACCACTTGTACTGTGCAGGGTCACGAGCAAGCTGGAGCCTATCCCAGCTGACTATGGGTGAGAGGCAGGGTACACCCTGGACAAATTTCCAGATCATTGCAGGGCTGACACATAGAGACAAACAACCATTCGCACCTATGGTCAATTTAGAGCCACCAATTAATCTAACCTGCACATCTTTGGACTGTGGGGAAAACCGGAACACCCAGAGGAAACCTACACAGACATGGGTAGAACATTCAAATTCCACACAGAAAGGATCCCATCAGTCACTGGGCTCAAACCCAGAACCTTCTTGCTGTGAATCAACAGTGCAAACCACTACACCACTATGCCACCCATGTTAGCCAACAGCTATCCTTAATTCATTATGAGATTATTGAAAACATTTACCACAATTCTCTGATTATCATTTTCTCTTTTCTTTTATGACTTCTGTCACAGGTAAGTTCTCTTCATTTTGAAAAGTGTAACCATTAAAAAGACAGGCTTTAAGGTGGTTTCTGGTACAGTACATTGTACTATATTGACCATAACCCTTCCTTAGATTTTGAAGGATCTGCATGACTGGGGGGCAGCACGGTGGTGTAGTGGTTAGCACTGCTGCCTCACAGCAAGTAGGTTCTGGGTTTGAGCCCAGCAGCTGGCAGGGGCCTTTCTGTGTGGAGTTTGCATGTTCTGCCCATGTCTGCATTTCCTCCTGGTACTCCAGTTTCCCCCACAGTCCAAAGGCATACAGGTTAGGTTAATTGGTGGCTCCAAATTGACTGTAGGTGTGAATGGTTGGTTGTTTCCTGTTGTCAGCCCTGTGATGATTTGGTGACTTGTCCAGGGTGTATCCCACCTCTCACACATAGTCAGCTAGGATAGGTTTCAGCTTGCCTATGACCCTGCACAGGATAAGTGATTATGGAAAATGGATGGAGATGACTGGGTCTGAGCATCTCCATAATTGCGCATATTGTGGGGTGTTCCTGGTATGCAGTGGTTAGTACCTACCAAAAGCAGTCCAAGGAAGGATAACCAGTGAACCGGCAACAAGGTCATGGGTGTCAAAGGCTCATTGATTTGCATGAGGCATGAAGGCTAGCCCATATGGTCCAATCCCACAGAAGAGCTACTGTAGCACAATCTGCTGAAAAAGTTAATGCTGGCGGAAACAGAAAGGTGTCCACCTTTACAGTGGAGTTTTCATGTCCACAATCCAAAGACATGGATTTGGTCAGCTGGCTATTCTAATTTGCCCATAGGTGTGAATGTGAGTGTGAATAGTTGTTGGTCTCTGTATTAGCCCTGCAATAGATTGGTGAACGGCCCAGGGTGAACCCCGCCTCTTACCTGGAGTCAGCTGGGATTGGCTCCAGCTTATCCCATGACCCTGATGGATAAATGGTACATGTAATGGAATTGCAATGACATTGATATCTATTGAATTTTGCTAATCCTTTGCACTCCACACTCCACTCTTTTTCTTGTTTAACCCCCAAATGCTTTTTAACCCAAATGCATAAAATTAAGCTGTGAATCTAATTAAAACTTTATCTCATCTCATTATCTCTAGCCACTTTATCCTGTTCTACAGGGTTGTAGGCAAGCTGGAGCCTATCCCAGCTGACT
>JAODJS010000012.1:56126923-56138604 GCA_027576325.1 Sciades assimilis | reverse complement strand
AACTTGACCTTAATTGGGTTGCACAAAAGCAGGGATACATAAATTACCATGGAGATGTATTTTGTGCAGCTAGCCTGTTCCAGACGGCCAGGCTTGATTAATCCTGACCGCGAGCAGAAATATTTTATTATTTAACCTTTATTTAACCAGATAAGAAACCCATTGAGATCAAGACCTCTTTCACAAGGGTGACATGACCAAGAAAGGCAGCAGCACACGTCATGATCAAGATAGACAGACAACAGTAACAAACAAGCAGTAAAAAATTAAGCATAAAATATTAAATAAACATGTTTTATAGTTCAACAGTCCTGTGTAGTTTCGTAAAGATTTTCTGGTGATAGTAGCTGTTACCTGTGCAGACTGCTGGATCCTCAGCACTGCACAGCATGGAGCTGTCCCTCCACCATTCCACAGATGGTCTGTGTTGAGCTATGTTTTTTCACATTTGGCATGTTCTTATATTTTGCTGGAGATGCAGAAAATCTGGATTAAGGTATGTGCTGCTCCATCACATCTGTGTATTTGGTGTCTCATCACCTTCCCTGGCCACAGAAGAATCTGACACACAAAAAGGGAATTCTGTGCAATTTCCAGTAAAATTATATAATGTAACGAGTGTTACATTAGAACAGTCACAATAGGATATTCATTGTTTTGTGCTATAGCTTTCCCTTAAACTGGACTGCATTAGCCTTCACTACTCACTTACATGCACATAAATATGTGGCGGCAAAGGGTAGTGCTGCTCCAAAGCTGCTCTGCTTCATACACACCCAAAACTGAGTGTGTGGATGTGGCAAACTTCATCTGGAGGCCACAGTCAGATGACACTTCCAAGAGTATTTTGCAATCAGTGATGGGTAGCTTGAGTCTGTTTGCTTCAGACAATAAAAATGGGTTCCTGAGCCAAGCCAGCTATGCAGATTTCTCCTCTGTCAGGAAAGTAGGAATGAAAATATCTGTTCACATCCTCAGAGAAAATTGACGTGAGGAAAGCAGGTGAAATTTCCCTGTGCACAGGCCCTTATCCACAGCTCTGCTTTCAAGAAGCCACCCACCTTGTCATACAGGTTTAAAATTTTGGTGTCCTTGTGTCCTCATGTAACACGGGGCTCATTTTCTTGGACACCAATGCCTCCCTGTGTATCACACAATGAGTCCACTTAACATCGGGATTTTGAGTCCTACGAGTCCTCTCTCACTGCCAGTCATTGATGCTGCTGCGTCCGTGCAAATGCTGTTTGAGGCAGAGCCTCCACACAGCGGCACGGCCACCACAGATCTCCAGTCACAGCGCGCACACACTCCAGGAACACAAGGTGAGGCAGTTACTGAAGACTGTGAACACCAGGAAAGCAGCCGGACCGGATGGTGTACTTGTAAACGTACTCTGTGCTGACCAGCTAGTGGGAGTCCTGACCAGGTTGTTCAACCTCTCACTGTCACAGGTCATCATCCCCCTGTGCCTGAAGTCAGCTACCATTATCCCTGTCCCAAAGTGTCCCAATGACTACAGACCTATTGCCTTAACATTAGTAATCATGAAATGCTTTGAGAGGCTTATTCTGCACCACATCAAGGCCTGTCTAAGGAGATGGTGATAAATTTCAGGAAACACAAGGGGGAACGAGCCCCACTGAGCAGCAACAGGGACTATGTTCAGCAGGTGTCCTCCTTCATATTCCTTGGGACACATATAGCCAAGAACCTCTCCTGGACTGCCAACACATCCACAGTGGTAAAAAACGACCTGGCAGCGACTCCACTTCCTAAGGATACTTAGAAGGAATCATCTGGAGGAGAAACTGTTAGTGGCCTTTTACCGCAGTACCATCGAGAGCGTCCTGACGTAGTGCATTATGGCTTGGTATGCCAACTGCACTGTGGGAGACAGAAAGAACCTGCAGAGGGTCATTAAGACTGCACAGCATATTACTGACAGTCCCCTACCCTCGCTAAAAGACATCACCAGCATGCAGTGTCTCAGGAGAGCTAGGGCAATCACTGCTGACCCCTCACACCCAGGGCAGCACCTGTTGAACCTCATTTGACAAAGGCACAGTCTTTAATTTCTCTACTGCATTTTTGTCCAGCATGGTCTCAGCCAGCACAACAGCAGCTGGAAGGAGCAGGTCTTCACCTATAGAGAATGGATTCTTGGCTTTAACTATGAGCAAAGACACCACATACGAGCCCTCCAGGGCTTTGGCTGATGTCGTGGAGGCATTCTGCATCGTGTCTTGAGAATCTGAATTCTGAAAGTTTCCTTTTAAAAGCTTACCAACATGACATAGATGTTTTGTCTTGAGGTGACAAACAGAAAAAAACATAATGCTTTGGTGTGGATTGGAGCTTGTGGACGCAAATCCCATTATGACATATTCTTGCGAATACTGTCAGAATTTTGAGGGCTGTGATTTTGCCTTCTTTGTCACTTGCCCCTCTGTGTTCTCAGCAGCACTGCTGCTATGCTTTAACCAGGACTTGAGTTCTCATGGCAGCAGGTGATGTGGCACATGCCAGCTTGGGTCAAACCATCCTGGTATGGAAGATAATCTGATTTATTTAGAGTAATGAAACTGAATAGCCTACTGAATATAAAATTCAGTTTATGAACTTATATAATACTTTTTAAGTTATCCTGGATATCTAATTATGCAGTCCGCAGGAAAAAGCCCCATTAGATGACAATTTACTGATCTTGAATAACTTGTGATATTGTGATATTTACTGGTGCAGTGTTTTGCATACCCGCCTGGTGTAAACCACCTACCTGTGAATCTGTGATGTGTGAATCTGATATGTGGTTACATAATTCAGGCATCCTACAGAATACGCTATTGGGTCTTATCAATGATGTTGAAACTTAGAAGTCCAAAGTGCCTCAGCAGTATTCAAAGTAACGTATGACTCATTAAGCTGCAGTGCAGCCATAAAGTGCTGTTTTTGTGTGCTCTATTTGTAAACTCAAAGTGTTACATCAAAGATTGGTGTAATTTATTAACTTCACTGAAGTAAAAATTATGCTAAGGTTGTGTCAGTTAAAGTTTCCTGGGTTACTAAGGATTCTGTGTTGAAATCAGTTTAACACAGCAGATCTGACAAAACCCTGAATTATGGGGACTTCCGGTGGTCAGCCAATCAAAAGCTGATCAGATTACACAGCGGATCTGACAAAACCTTGAATTATGAGGACTTCCGGTGGTCAGCCAATCAAAAGCTGATCAGATTACACAGCGGATCTGACAAAACCCTGAATTATGGGGACTTCCGGCGGTCAGCCAATCAAAAGCTGATCAGATTACACAGCGGATCTGACAAAACCCTGAATTATGGGAACTGACGGCGGTCAGCCAATCAAAAGCTGTAAAATATACACAAGTGTGAATTATTCAGTAGCAGGTGCAGTTCCATAGACCCATCTACAGGGGAGCTGTCTCGATACACAGGTTACACACACAGGAAGTGTCCTCATAATCCAAAATGTCCCCATAGTGTGGTGTGTATTCTGACCAAAGGTCCTTATAAACCATAAAGGCGCACACACACGTCACACTGCCCCTCCCGCCTCTGCAGAATAAACAGGTAGATGGTGGAAGTGAAAGAAGCTCCATTTTGTGTCGAGGGGAAAATAAACCATTTCAGAGTAAAAACACAGTGAGTATCTCAATCTAAAGCTATAATATATAAACACACTGAAGTGAGACTCGATGCAGAAGAGGTTTGTGGTCTTTACTGTAGTTTGAATGTCCACAGGTTGTTTTAGGACTTGATCCTGTGACTATTTCCTGTAAGTGAACTCTGTGCTGATACAGGGTTTGGTTGAACACACCGATGTTGGAGTGAAGTAAACGTGTGTCCTGCTGTAATCTGGAGAAGGAGACATGACCTCCAACAGGAGTGTGTGTGGAAAACAGGACTTAAAGAAAGGCCAGAGGTGAGTTCCTTTTACATTCACCAGCAATAAATCCACACCGTCTCATGGGGACACATCTGTATCTCTAAACACTCACTAGTTCACAGAGGAACTAACCTTCGGTTTAAGGTGTTTCATAGCAGGGAATATATCACTGATCTGATCTGAGACCAGTTTAGAGAAATCATTCACTGAGAGAAGAGTAAAAAGGGCTGTGTCATGTGGAGCAGCAGAGCTTTGAGTCAGTGAACTCTACAGGCTTTAAGACCCAGCTGAGTCCGGTGAGGTTGGGACTCCTGAGGTCAGACTTTTCGGGGGCGCTGTTGAGCAATGAGGAGTTAGGACGCGCTTGGCTGTAGCTCCTGCAGAGTTTAACTTAAAATGTCATTTTAAACTAAATCTACGCAACTTCGACTTATTTGCCTGAGGCCCTGTCTATCCATTATAGTCTTAGTGCCTGTAAAACATTTCAAATGCGGAGAACAACAAAGACAAGTGCCAAGGCCGACCAGAGGGAGGAAGGCCTAACTGAAGCACCGGACCAGATTGGGACTGAGGCAGCGGAGCCGAGTGTACAGAACACAGATCATCAAGCTGTGTTAGCCGCCATAGCATCCCTTCAAGTGGACTTGTCGAAAGTTAAATCGGACATTTGTGATAAAATTGATGAAAAGATTGCGGACGTGAGTACAATATTGAGAGGGGAGATTGCCGCTTTGAAAGCAGATAATGACGATGCATTTATTACTGTACATGCTCGCATAGACAGCCAAAATGACGCGCTGAAAAGTTTGGGGGAATCGGCTAACGCTACTTCAAACATTGTGGTGGAGTTGGAAGCTAAAATCAAGAAACTGCACAGCCAAGTAGATCAACTCGCTGAAAAGTGTTTAGATCTGGAGGGACGGTCTTGGCGGCAGAATTTGAGGATTGCTGGAGTAAAAGAGGGGATGGAAGGTGGACAGAAAACTAGGGAATTCGTAGCCCAGCTGTTAGCAGACGTGTTACAACTGGAGGAGAAACCAGTGATTGACCGTGCTCACAGAGCCCTACGGGTGCGCACTGGAGACAACGAACCTCCAAGACACTTGATCCTAAGGGTTCATTACTGTCACGTTTTCGAAGATATCCTACAAAGGATCATGAAGTCTAGGTCCCTGATGTATCAAGGCCAGCGGATTCAGATTTTCAGAGACTTTCCACCCGCCGTTGTTAAACGCCGTGCTGCTTTCACTCCGGCCAGGAACTTGTTGCGTGACAAACCCGGTGTTAAATTTGGCCTTCTATACCCGGCTAAACTGAGGGTAACGCACAACGGGACTGAGACCACGTTCACAGACGCGGAAGAGGCCCGTCGGTTTGCAGAACAGCTTCCCAGCCAAGAAGGCGACTGAGATGCCTAAAGATACTTGAATGGCCACGAGCACTGAATGCACATTCCCTTTAAGGCGCTCTTTCCCCATGTCTGGCCTCCCTCCTGTTTGTGGTTCCTGTTTGGTAAAATTATTTCTGTTTTCATCTCCGGCTTTAGACGCCTTTGTGGCTGTATACAATGTAGGCCTACATGTATGCCCAGAGAAAAGTTCCAAACTACTGAGATTAGATACTCTGAGGGGGTCTTTTGTCTTAACTATATAGAGTTTCATTTTATTTTTTTGCTTCTTCAATTCAGTAGGCCTAAGGACGGAATTTTAAATACTCCATTTCTTTGTATGCCATGGCTGATGGGCTATATTTCCTTAAGACTGAGACTGCGTTAGGTTTGGTTATGAATCCTATAACTGTAGAGCTACTAGGATTAAGAGTTTGACTATTGTAAATTGTCAGAGTTCGTTAATTCTCTGTTGGAAGAGTCTGTACTGCACACTAGTGCTTGACTGACAATGTTCTGTTCCTTTATGTGTATTATGTTTTGGGAGGTGGGGGGGGTTGAGGTGGGAGGAGTGTCATTCAGCTCTTGTCTATGTATACCATATACCGAACAAAAAGGTGGGAGAGATTAATGTATGCCTTTAGTTTACCCACGTAATGCCCACTGGAACACAGAATGCACAGAAGGGGGGCAGTGTAACTTTCTGTTCCTGGAATGTGAATGGTATTAATGAGCCAGTTAAAAGAGGTAAAGTGCTTGCCCATCTTAAATCACTGCAGGCTGACATTATTTTTTTGCAAGAAACTCACCTGAGAAATGATTCACATGCTAGACTTAGATGTAGGTGGATACAACAGATTTACCACTCTAATTTTCCCACAAAGGCTCGAGGCACAGCTATTCTGATCCGCAGGGGGATTCCCTTTAAGCAGCTGTCTACAATAATTGACAGGGATGGGAGATATGTCATTCTTGTGGGGGAAATTCATTCGACCCCAATAACCCTTCTGAATATATACGGTCCTAACGACGATGACCCAGAATTTTTTAGAAAGGTCCTAAACCTGATTCCAGACATTTCTAGTACTAATCTAGTCATTGGTGGTGATTTTAACTTTGTTTTGGATACCTATTTAGATAGATCCTCTGCTCTGAGGGCGGAGCCGTCCAAGGCATGCAATGTTATAAAATCATATATCGGAAACATGAACCTGTTTGATATATGGCGGGCTTCTAATCCCTCTGGCAGAGACTATTCATTTCATTCCAGAGTACACAATGTCTATACTAGGATAGACTTTTTTTTAGTTGACGGCAAATTGTTGCCCCTCTCTTATAATGCCAAGTATCACAATATTATTATTTCTGACCATAGTCCAGTGTCTTTTATGCTTAAGCTCTCTGGAAATATGTCTAACCATAGCAGCTGGAGATTTAACCCTCAACTTATTTCTGATGTCAAGTTCTGTGAATACTTAGAAACACACATAAAGCTTTTCTTTGAAACCAATGATAAAGATGACATTTCCCCCACATTGTTATGGGAAACTTTTAAGGCTTACTTGAGGGGCTGCATTATTTCTTTCCAGTCATCCCTCAGAAAGCGTAATAAAAAGACACAATTAGAATTAGAGGAGCGTATTCGTCAGTTGGATATGGATAATGCCCAACGACCCTCTCTGGAAAAACATACAGAAATTGCAGCACTCAAATACAAATTGAATAAGATACTGTCTGATAGAATTTGCAGAGCTTTTACCTTTACTAAGCAAAAATATTTTGAGTTTGGCGATAAACCACATAAATTATTAGCAAGGCAGTTACGGAAAATTGAAAATGATAGGGCTATTCATAAAGTTAAGTCAGCTGAGGGTACAGTCCTCACCTCCCATGAAAAGATCAATGAGCGTTTCAAGGAATTCTATGAAACTTTATACTCATCTGAACATAGTGTATCATCCGATTCAATGCAGTCATTCCTAGATGGTTGCAAACTCCCTTCATTAAGTGAAGTGGAGCGTGAGGCCCTGAATGCTGACATTACCTGTGAGGAATTATTAGCAACTATTGGGTCCCTGCCCAATGGTAAAAGCCCAGGTCCTGACGGGATTAGTAATGAAATATACAAAAAGTTTGGTGGTTTGCTGGTCCCCTACCTTTGTAAACTGTACACCCGATCATATGATGATGGCATATTGCCACAAACATTGACTGAGGCCACCATCACTTTACTCTCCAAAAAAGGTAAGGACCCAGAAGAGGTGGGCTCATACAGGCCGATCTCCTTGTTGAATACGGACCAAAAGATTCTAGCCAAAACATTGGCCGGGAGACTCAATCCCTTTATGAGGAAACTTATACACCCGGACCAAACTGGGTTCATCCCCAATAGGAACTCTTACCGCAACCTCAGACGCCTTCTTAATATTATGCATTGTCCTAGACTTCCAGCACAAGACCTTATTATTCTTAGTTTGGATGCCGAAAAGGCATTCGATAGAGTGGAATGGCCTTATCCGTTTGCGGTTTTGAGGAAGTTTGGATGTGGCCATAGGTTTATGTCCTGGGTTAGGCTACTATATAGTAACCCTTGTGCTAGGATATTAACGAATCGAACTCTTTCCACTCCATTTCAACTTGGTAGAGGCACGAGGCAGGGATGTCCGCTTAGTCCTTTGCTGTTTGCCCTAGCTATAGAGCCGCTTGCAGAAATTATTAGATCTCATCCCAAAATTCATGGTTATAATACAGAGTGCACAAAAAATAAGATCTCTTTGTACGCTGACGATATTTTGCTTTATGTTACTCAACCTCAGATAACTGTCCCTGCAGTATTGGAAGTGTTTCATTCATTTGGCACTTACTCCGGATATAAGATTAATTGGAGCAAAAGTGAGCTGCTACCAATACGAGTTAAAGATCAGGAGTGGCTCAATCAACTTCCCTTCCGTATAACTCGGGACAATTTCACTTATTTGGGAGTAGTTATTACCAAGAAGTACAGTGACCTTTATAGGGCCAACTTTCCTCCCTTATTAAGTAAACTTGAACGCAATATTTTGTTTTGGAGGACACTCCCAATTTCATTGTTGGGAAGGGTCAATGCTATTAAAATGGTTTTTCTTCCCCAGATACTTTACCTTTTTCAAAATCTGCCCGTGTTCCTCACTAAATCTTTCTTTACAAAATTAGACTCTATCATTCTTCCTTTTGTATGGAACTACAAGGCACATAGAATTAAAAAAGACCATCTTTGCAAGCATAAAGTCAATGGCAGGCTGGCACTACCCGATTTCAAGCTATATTATTGGGCCACTGGATTACGATCAATTGCACACTGGCTAGATGACTCCCCATCGCCATTTGATGGGTTAGAGATGGAACGTGAGGACTGTCTTCCATACTCTATAAGAGCAGTTGTACTATCTCCTGTGCCTGTCAACAAAGCGCTCTATAAGCAAAATCCTATTATTTACGATTTAATAAGGCTATGGAAACAACTGAAAAAGCGTTTCAATCTCAACACACTGTCCTTTTTAATGCCAATAGCTACAAACCCTACTTTCACCCCTTCCACTCTGGATGGGTCTTTCAACGTTTGGAAGGAATTGGGATTGGGTAATATAGGCAATTTGTACATTGAGGGGACTTTTGCCTCTTTCCAGCAACTCCAACAGAAATACAATTTACCTAAGAGTCACTTTTTCCGATATCTTCAGGTTAGAAATTATGTTAAAACACACCTTCCTAATTTTGAGAGAGCAAAACCGGACAAATTGGAGTGCTTTATCAAAATGTTTGCCAATTCACGCCTTATAATTTCCCAATTATATGAGACTTTGCAAAGTATGTGCCTTCCCAAGGTAGTCAGTATAAAGGAAGCATGGGAAAAAGAACTTGGAACTTTGATACCACTGAATGTATGGGAAGAGAGCCTAGAGTACATCCATGAATGCTCCATCAATGCCCGACACTGTTTAATCCAATTTAAAGTTCTGCATAGATTACATTACTCAAAGGTTAAGCTGCATAGAATATTTCCAGATGTATCACCTCTATGTGAGAAATGTGATTCCATGGAGGCTACCCTTTTACACAGCTATGCCTTATGTCCTAAACTTCAACAATTCTGGTGTGACATCTTTAATTTCCTTTCCTTGGTGTTAGAGGCTCAGATAGAACCAGATCCAATTTTGATTATTTTGGGAATATCTGAGGAGCTTCTGAAGCTTACAGTAGCACAACAGCGTCTTCTGGCATATGGTTCTGTAATTGCAAAAAAACTGATCCTTCTTTACTGGAAGAAGAAAGAGGTGCCTACCTTTAAACACTGGTTAACAGGTATGACAGACACTCTCCATTTGGAAAGAATCAGATTCATCCTAAAAGATAAACTAGGGGCATTTGAAAAAATCTGGCAACCTTTGATCTACTACCTTGACAGACAAGCTGATCCAACAGGCAGTAGCAATGCACTCCTGGGGAGGGCGGGGTAGGGAACTGAGCTTGTGGATTTGATGGGTTGGGGGAGGGTGGGTTGAATTAGGTCTTGTCTGTTATGCTTTATTTTTTTCTTTTTCCCTTTTTTTTTGTCTTGTCTGTGTCTTATTTGTTTGTGAAGTTTTTTCTAAAAGAAACATTTAATGTCATTTATATTGCCCTTTGTAAGGAAATGTTTCTCAATAAACATATTTGAAAGGGACTCCTGAGGTCAGAGGAGTTCCTGAGGTATGAGGTGAGTCTCCAGTTTGAATCCATGTGCAGACTGGAGCTGAGTGAAAAAGATGGAATTGTTGGTGTTTAATGATGAACACGTTGTTTAACAGAGCTGAGAGAGCAGAGTATTAATTATTGCTGATATTTCTGTTGTAATTCTAGAATGATGGAGGGAAAGAGATCAGACTCACCACAACCCAGCTGTGTGTCCATGAAGAGTGACCGGTCAATGAGAGAGCCAATGAACTTCAGAGACGGAGACAGCTGTGCTGATGTGAGGTCAGTACAGTGAGGTGTTTTACGGCACTGTTCCACCTGATCAAACAGGGGCGTGGCTAGGATTTTTCAAAGCGGGCATCACACACTGACTGGCAGCCTGAGTCCATACCCGCAGGTTTGGAAATGAAAAAATACATTGACTACATTTGAGAAAATAACGCAGTCTTTGCATCTCATGTTGCGAGCTGTTAAGTCTCTCTGATTTATTGTTATCAATTTTATATCGATATTTTGCTAACAAAGCATCAGGAGCAGCCGACAACATGAATCTGATCTCCGCGCATTTTCTCTTGCAGAAATTATAGATGATATTTTTTGGGAAAATGCTCAAGGAAATAAGGCTCCGAGCTGCAGGTTCAGAACATATTTTGCCAGCGGGCTGTTGGGCTGCTTTATCCACTCAGGCATTAGTACTCCGTGTTCCATATAACCATGGCTCGTGCCAAAAGCAAACGTTTGGCATGCATGTTAAGTTTGGACAGCACTACTGCCCGTTCCACTTGTTTAGCACAGTCTTAGTTCCTCAAACATGTTTTCTAAAGAAGTCCATTCTTGTAAAGAATGACGATCTAAATTTGGTGTCATGCAAATCTTGAACAGTGACAACTGCAGAGAGTTAAAAATAGCCAAAGCTGATACAATATCAACATTGGCACAACTGTCTATCTTATAAATCAGCTTGGGTGGCTTAATGCAATAGCAATCAGCTGTTCTGAACCAAACTGTCTACACATTCATAAACTAAGTGTTTCCAGATCTTGCAAATAACTGCGGTTGCTCAGAATGTTTGTGGCACGGCAATACTCTAAATACAACTCTTTTTCAAATGCACTAAATGTATTACAAATGAAATGTCTTCTACGAGAAAGTTTGTTGACAAATCTAAAATAACAAAGTTTGAGCAATTTCCCAATGTTTGTGTAAGATTGAATTTAATAAAATGAAAGGTGAAATGTTGTTCAAAATTGCCATTAAAATAAAGATGGTGAAAATGAGTATGGTGCCTCTCAAAAATGCTCTTAAAACTATGGATGGTGTAGAAAGGAGGACGTCCTGTATCTTCTAACGTGAAACGTTTCCATAACACGGCCGTGTGAGAGAGCTGCAGCAGCCATTTGCAGGTACTCGACAAGCTATGGAACACTGCTGAGAGCGGTAGGTGCTTCATAATCTTCAAGATTATTTCATCTGACAAATCAAGAAAGCCTACATCAACCAAAAAGAATGGTTGAGCTGACTGACTGTAGTAATGTTTTGGGCTAATTCTATCAAACCAAACAACAGCGACCATAGCATAAGCAAACCAAGCTCACTCACCGGCAACTGCCGCTTGGGCCGGTGTTTCTTGGTCTGCCGAAGGCGATGATGCATCTTGTTTTGAGTCTGTTTTATCAT